>APFE031233290.1:101906-116871 GCA_000404065.3 Pinus taeda | reverse complement strand
CTTGGACCCCTAGCGTTGTTTCCTTTCAATTTCCTAGTTTCTAGCACGTATTCTTGTTTCAAAAAATTTCTTTTTTTAGTAGATTTTCAAGTCATGAACTTCTAGAGTTTTTTAGGCCGTTGACTCACATTTATAGTATACATTTGTTTTCCTAAGATGCACCTTTCTAACATGCTATCGTGTGCACCAAACATAGCTCCTATGCCAAAGTTATGACCCCACGAAGTTGATGTTCCAACTAACCCCATCAAGACTTATACCTTTTGGCGCTTCATCTCCTAGTGTTAGGTTTTTTTATTTTTATGTTTTCTCAGTAGGTATCCATGATAAAAAGGCCCCAGACCTCATTGTAACATAGTTCATAAAGCATGTAGCCATCACATCGCTTTTCAAAGATAAGCTAGCATCATCCGAGCTAGTTTGTTTCCATTCTGCATGTAAATAATTTTTAGCATTTGTTGTTTTTAATGGAATTTTTTTTTGGTATCAATTTTTTTTTGTTTAAATTTGTATTTCATTTATCTCTTTCATAAATTTGGTTGTATGGTACCCGAGAGGTATGCTCTTTCTATGTTTTCCTATGCATGTTTCCAATGAGGTCGAGGTATAACCAGTTGGGACTTGAACTAGTTGAGCCCTTGCAATACCAACTTCTTTGGCCTCGAAAACCTCATGTGGTTGAAGAAACGAGAGACAAGGGGGAGTGACATCCTTCCAATTTGTTTCTTGGAGAAGCCCATGAGGGACAAAGAAATGAGATGATGGATAATTTTTCGAGATCCTTCTCTAGATACTAATGGTTGAAGCATCGTCATCCAGTAGTCACTCTAGATGTGCCACCCCCTTTAAGGTACAAGTTAACTTTGAAATTCCTATATTTGAAGGATATATAGATAAAAACGATCAAGGTAGATGGTTAAATCTACTGGAAGTATATTTTCGGTCAATAATTTTTCTGATAGGGAAAATATTACTTTATAACACCTCAAGCCCAGCCCTCATGTCAAGGATTGGTGGGAAACTTAATGTGACCAAAGGGGCAAGGAAGAATCCTCCCTATTTCCAGCAGCACCCTCTTGGGATTATTTTCGAGATGTCATCAAGGAACAATATTAACCTATTCAGAGCTATGAATACAAGTACATAAAATGGACAACACTATGGTAGGAAAGGAACCAAGAAGTATTGGAGGTCACGAATATATTTCAGACCCTACACATGAAGCTAGGTATCAACCACTCTAAGGGAAATCTAGTACTCAAATACCATGGATGTATACACAAATACATCCAGGTAGAAATGGAGTTTCTGAACATCTCCTTGCTTGGTGCAACATACTGATATTCATCAAGATCAAGCAAAAATTTATATAGAAAAAGCGATTCTTTATATCTACAAATCCCAAATAGAACAAAGGAACTTCCAAACCATAAAAAAATGGTAGATACAAGATGGAATGACCTAGGAAACCCATCAAAGCCACAATAAAATAATAGTAATTGGAAGATAAAAAAATACACAAGAAATTGGTGTGAGTTCCACAAGAGCCCCAACTACAATATAAATGACTATAGTGCAAATAATTCATTGGTGGCTAAGAAAAAATCTTCAAAGTAAGATGCATGTTATGACTTCAAGTCAGAACCCAACAAGGCAAAGAGATCATTGATGCAAAACCTGGTGCCACCGTTGCCACCACCAAGATTAAGAGGATTGAGATCAAAGATCAAGAGGAGGGGGAGTGTCTCTTCCACTCATATATGTGGGTGAAGGGTTTTCTGTTGTTGTTCATTATCAATAGTGGGAGTCAAAATAAACTCATCTAAGTATAGTTCATTAAGCGGTTATATCTACCAACAACACCACGCATGTAGCCATACACCATCCAGTGACTCCACCAAGGGTGAGATCTTTGTGTCAACCAACACTACTGCCTTCCCTACAACATCAAACCTTTTACGGATGAGGTACTCTAGCATGTTGTTCCACTTGATGTTTGTGATGTTTTACTAGGAAAACCCTACTTGTGGAAACATTATGTTGTGTATGAGTCCATACCTCATACTGTTATTATTATCTTCAGTAGAAAACTATATAAGATATCATACTTCTTACTTCCATTTCTACTTCCATTTCTTTGATATAAGATACCATACTTCTTACTTTCTACTTCCATTTCTTTGATATATACTAAGAAATGCATTGATATCATCTCCGAAATCAGGAAATTTTTTTTCTTTATTATTCACTCTCAAAGTAAGTGGAAGATCGTGGCCACATCCACATCCCCTAGAAAGGGATCCTCTGTATAGTAGAAGAGAGTTGATAAGGTCATGGAAGAGTACAGGGACATATTCTCCTCACCCACAAGGGGACCTTTGCATTATCAGGTAAACCATTAGATCGATCTCACTCTAAGAGCACCCCTACCTAATGGGCCAATCTATCATCTCTTTGTGCTAGAAAATGTGGAAATCAAGCAGAAAATCCAAGGATTATTACAAAAAGGACACACATGACCAAGTTACTCACCTTGTGGAAACCTAATCGTACTCGTACAGAAGAAATATGGGACATGGAGACTCTACATTGATTATCTGGCACTGAATAAAATCATTCTCAAGAACAAATACTCGATCCCACGGATTGATGACCTTCTTGACTAGCTCACAGGGGATAAGTATTTCAACAAGATTGATTTTAAGTTTGGCTATCACTGTGTTTTAATAGAACCCGTAGATGTATCATAGACTTCCTTCAAGCCCAAGGAGGTTCTCTTGTAATGGTTGGTCATGCCCTTTGGTTTGTCAAATTCCCGTGTAAATTTTATGAGGTTGATGGATGATATCTTGTGACCCTTCACCAACTCGTTCTGGGTGTTTATCTGGATGACTTCCTCATCTTTAGCAAGAGTTGGGTAAAGAACTTGCAACATATTTGGTAATTCCTTCAAACATTATGATGACAAAAACTATGTGCCAACTTGGAGAAATGGTATTTTAGCATGGACGAGGTCCAATATCTAGGCTACATAATTAATGTGCATCACATGCATGCAGATCCACCTAAGATCTAGGTCATTCAGGATTGGTTAGTCCCAACGACTCTATCAAAGCTTTGTAGCTTCTTAGGCCTTTCTAATTTCTATCGGAGATTCGTGTTGGAGTTCTCTCATATCACATGGCCTTTGAGTCAAGTTACCAAGGGAAGAGAAAAAGAATTGGTTTTTGGCCTGAGTCACAAAAAAAATGCATTCTTTGAGTTGAAACATGGCCTTTACTCTACTCCAATCCTCACATTATCAAACCTATAACAACCATTTGAGATTGAGATAGATGTCTCTAACTATGCTATTGGTGTAATTCTCACCCAACATGGTCATTTGGTGTCCTATCATAGTGAGACACTCTCTAATATTGGTTGGAAATACCCTGCCTATGATAAGGAGATGTATTCCATCGTGCAAGATTTTTGACAATATAAACATTACATTATGAGGAAGAAAACGATCATCCAAACAAATCACTGAACAACCCAAGATTGACATAATAAACAATACATTCATTTTAAACATATAAAGCAATATCTCATTCCTATTTCTTTTTTCCCTTTTATTATTCCATATCTTAGTTTATTTTTGTATTTGCTTGATATTGGGAGATGAATTGATTTTGTTGGTTCTACCATGAGCTATAATTAATATATATATTAAAAAATTAAAAATATATAAAATTAAAAAAAACACGTTAAAATGGCCACAACGTACCTGCAGCCATCACCACCGCAACATTTTCCATCTGTCGTTGTCATAGCACAACTACCCACATTGTCCTTGCAACACCTCATAATTTTCACCCTAGCAACCTTGTCATTACCGCAATCTATCTAATTTTCACCCTAGCAACCTTGTCATTACCGCAATCTATCTATCAACCCTGTCGGTGAACCTACCACCGTTGCAATCCTTTTATCGCCGACCTTTCCACGACCATTCATTTTCCACCAACCTTGCCACCACTATAACCATTTCCATTATAATTCACACATTCTCCCTCAAAATGATATACAGAATCGTGGGGTCAAAATCTAGATAACAAGGAAAGCCACTACATATATTTAGTTTTGCAAACATTGTTTGAGGAAAAATTGCAACAGTTGAGGCGAGAAAAAATCGACCATTTGTGAAGATTAAAGAGATTAAAAATAATAATGATAATTGATTTTCTTGTTCGCTTATATAATAATAATAATTATATTAAATAAACCTATGTGAAAAAAGTTAAAAAACGTCTTTTTAGGATTTAATCAGGATTTAATCAATGTATTAGAAGAAAATTACGTAAATATAGTATATAAAAGTACTTTTTAAAGGGAATTTTAATAGTGTCTGTGTTTTTCAAACGAAGTATGGAGTTTAAATTGAATAATTAAGGCGTTATTTAATTCTTAAAAATTATAGTCTATAATTTGATATTTAGAGGAAAAAGGATAACTACTATAGAGGAATTAAAAAATAATCCAAAATTCAACTCAAAAGTTTTAATTAAAAATTAAAAATAGATTTTAAAGAAAAAATGAGCTTTATAAATAGCTTAACAGTTTGGACTAAATGTCTATTTTGTGAAATAGTATTTTGGACTAAATTTTTATTTTGTGAAATCAAGGTTGAGTATTAGTAGATTTTTAAAAATTACAAAACATGTGGAAAAATATTTATTACAGAAGAATATCAAAGCAATGCGTAGATGCTAATAAAAGGATTAAAATGTAAATTGAAAGAATATCAACATAAAAATTAGAGGTTATAAGAGAAACTTAAAAATTTCGAAGAATTTTTTTACAAAGATTCAAAACAGAAGGTGAAAGAAATTTTTCATCTAAGGGACCATAGTCAAAAATTACTTGTGAAGATCAAGAAGTCCAAGGCTATAAAACAAAAATTAGAACAAGAAAAAGAGCTTCTCAAGAAGAAATTCAATGGGAATATATGGTAGAAGGAAGAAGAAAAATTAGACTTAAGAAAACCTTACTCAAAGATTATTAAAACAAATCCAAGGTCTAAAGTATGAGAATATTGAACATCAAAATAAGGGTGAATAAGAAGTTGAAGAAATCTTACATCTCATTAATCATAATGAAAGTTTACTCACTCAAATTAAGACACTTAAAAATGATAAGAAATCATTGGAGAAAAATTATGAAAACTTATCACAAAAGAAGCAACAAAATCTTCAGATGTAAGAGGCCAAGTTGAAGAAAAAGGAACAAATGTTGATCTAGATAGTATCAAGATTCAAAAATATTCTAGTCCAATTTAGCTAAAGACATAGTCAAATGAAATAATTCAGGCAATGAGAATTCGAAGTCAAGACCTAGTAATCAAACCAATGACAACTATATGTGATGGAAATCATATGGTAAAAATAAGTCACGAGAATGCTACAAGTATGTTAAATAGAAAGAATCTCAGAATAAATCATCATCCAAATCCTAATCACAAGTATGCGCACATTAATTAGTCATTACATTAGCTTCCATCAAAAGGAAAACAATCAACATATCTTTCAAGGAATACTTATATTAGTACCATCAAGTCTCATGATAATATTTCATTTTGGAAGGCTTGTAAGTGCAACATTGCACTTAAGATTAATTTGGGATGGTTACATCATTTCGCAATACAACAATTTTGTACCACACTCAAAAGTTCATATCATATTCTAGCATTGAGGATATTATTTTTTAGAATTAAGAAAGACAAGAAGACATTATGATGCAAAAGAAATATATCAATAATTTCCATCAATGAGATATAAGGACAAACTTTTCTAAAGTGGAAGACAGTGTTATGAACATAATATATAATTAATAATTAATTAGCATATTGAAGAGACATGTCCTAAAGGACATGAGTATTATTTAAGGGAAAATTTATTAATATATGAGCAGACCCTCATCTGTATACATATTATACCACTCGTGTATTCAACATTCTTATATATAAATATGAATTGTTTTATAATGGATATTTAAATACTCCATATATTTTAAATATTTTATCAAATACAAACCTTATTTGTTACATTCCAAACCTATTTTTGGTACTTGCAAGCACTGCAATAGATTACAGCTAAAAAATTGGATATGTAAGTATTGAGCAATTTTTCTAGTCCTGTAATGCATTGGAATTAGGTATAGCCCAAAATGTTATGTAGGTAAAAGTATCAAGAAACAATTTTGCAAGGCTAAGAACTTGTAAGACTATGATTTATCTTTCCAATTGGTACGAACCATCTATAAACCTATATATAAGGGGTGTTTGGTCATATTTTACATGCTTGGATCTATGGTTATCACCCTTATATTAGTTAAATTTGGGTTGAGACAAGCCAACATATTTTAGTCCTTGGTTATATTCTTGTGAGAGTCATATCCCTCTAAATTGATTTTTCCTTCAAATTTGTAATATTGGATTAGTCTAAATCTAGAAACCATTATAATGCATCAAGATCCATTTCCAAAGGAGGAATTGTGTATATGTGGGTAAGGATGGAAAAACCCAAATCCAAAGTGTTGGAGGTGGTTTAGCAAGGTTGGGTATGTTTTCATGTTGCATACATGTTTCATTTATTAATATAGAGCTAATTTGTTCCCATTCCCTACTCTCCCACTTCTTTGTCTTATTATTATGTTGCTTATTTATTAAGATCTAGGAATGGTTGTGAATTACTTAACCTAAAAGTTGTTTAGGTCTATTTTTTTCTATAATTACTTATAATAGGGAATGTTGTGTATTTATTTATGTGAAAATCTATAAAAAAATATCATTATTGAATACTCTTAAATTATAATTTATTACTTAGATAAAAAACAATAATCAATAAAAATCATGTCACTTTCCCTTTCCTTTTTCATTACTTATCATAAAACATTTGAACTATGAAAGTAAGTTAGTAATCTATTAGCTATATATGATGAGCTATCAACCTAATCTCTAGGGAATCTAGTAGCTAGCAATAGTGGAAAATCCCTACAATGTTATGTTGCTTTGGATATACTTTAAGATACATGGAATATTGAATCTCTCTCATATATCTATATAATCGAATATTATTTAACATATACCTACAAAGTTGTATTTGGGAATCCAACTAGGTGATCCCACTTGTATGAACCTTATGTGTTACCTTTTAAGTCATAAAATTATCTCTGTGAATGATAAACCTAAATGTTTATCAACACTAGAAATCATATCCATTATATATATATGTGTGTGTGTGGGGTGTGTGCGTTGTGTGTGTGTGTTGTATATAGATAGAATATATAGATAATATATATATATATATATATATATATATAATTAATAATATATAATATATATATATATATATATTAATATATATATATTATAATAGGATGTGCCTCATCATAGGAAATTTATCCAAACCACTAATCCAGGAGTATATTGTGACCACACTTTTATTCCACTTGGACCCCCAACACTATTTCCTTTCAGTTTCCTAGTTTCTAGCTCAAACTCATGTTTTGATAGTTTTCTATTTTTGTTAGTTTTTTGGGTTGTGAACTTCTAGAGTTTTGTAGGCCTTAAATCACACATTTTGGAAAAACAAGAAAATGCGATTTATAGTATAATTTTTTTCCTAATATATACCTTTCTAACATGTTATCGTGTGCACCAAACGAAGATCGTATGCCAAGGTTATGACCCAATGAAGTTGATGTTCCAACTAAACCCATCAATGCCTATACCTTTTGGCGTTTCATCTCCTAAGGTTAGGTTTGTGGATGTTTATGGTTTCTCACTATTTATTCATGATAAAAAGGCCTCGAAGCCTCATTGTAACATAGTTCAGAAGGCATGTAGCCATCACATCTCTTCTCAAAGATAGGCTAGTGTCACCTGATCCTGTTTGTTTCCATTCTACATGAAAACAATTTTCATCATTTGTTTTTTATTAATGGAAGTTATTTTTTGTATAGATGTGGTTTTGTTTAAATCTATATTTCATTTTGTTCTTCAAAAATTTGGATCAATGGTATCAAAGAGGTATGCTCTTTCTATGTTTTTATATTCATGTTCCCAACGAGGTTGGGGTATAAGAAGTTGGCACTTGAATTGGTTAATCCCTTCCAATACCAACTTCTCTTACCTCGACAACCTCCCATGGTTGAAGAAACAAAAGACGAGGGGGTAGGAGATCCTTCCAATTTGTTTCTTGGAGAAGCCCTTAAGCAACAAATAAACGAGATGATGGATAATGCTTCTGAGATCCTTCGACAAATACCAGTGGTCGAAGCATCTTCATCCAGCAGTCACTCTGGACATGCTGCCCCATTTAAGGTACAAGTTAAATTTGAAATTCCTATATTTGAAGCCTAGATAGACAAAAATTCTCTAAATAGATGGTTGAATCTACTGGAAGGATATTTTTCACTCAATAATTTTTCTGATAGGAAAAATATTACTTGATAACGCCTTAAGCCCACCCCTCATGTCAAGGATTGGTGGGAAACTTACTGTGACCAAAGGGACAAGGAGGAATCCTCCCTATTTCTAGCCGCACCCTCTTGGGATTCTTTTCAATATGTCATCAAGGAACAATAGTAACCTGTTAGGAGCTATGAATACAAGTACATAAAATGGACCACAGTGTGGTAGGAAAGGGGCCAAGAAGTAGTGGAGTTCATGAATATGTTTCATACCCTACACATGAAGCTAGGTATTAAGGACTCTAAGGGACATGTAGTACTCAAGTATCATGGATGTATACACAAATACATCCAAGTAGAAATGGAGTTCTTGGATATCTCCTTGCTTTGAACGACATATCGATATGTCATCAAGATCGAGCAAAAATTTAAACAGAAAAAGTGATTCTTTAGATCTACAAATCCAAAGTAGAGTAGAGGAACCTCCAAACCATAGAATAAAGGGCAGAGCCAAGTTAGAATGACCTAGGACAACCCATCAAAGCCACAAGAAAATAATGGCAATGGGAAGATAAATAAAGACATAGGAAAGTGGTGTGAGTTCCATAAGAGCCCCAACTACAATATAAAGGAATGTCATGCAAAGTAACCATTGGTGGCTAAGCGAAAATATTCAGAGTAAGATGCATGTTCTAAATTTGATCCAGAACCCAACAAGGGGAATAGACCATTGATGCATAACCCAGTGCCACCATTTCCACCACCAAGATTAAGAGGATTAAGACTAAAGATCTAGAGGAGTGGAAGTGTCTCATCCACTCATAGATGTTGGTGAAGGGATTTTTGTTATAGTTCATTATTGATAGTGGGAGTCAAAAGAAACTCATCTAAGTATAGGTCATTAAGCGGTTGGTTCTACCAACAAAACCACACTTGTAACCATACACCATCCAGTGGCTCCACCAAGAGAAACATCTTTGTGCCAACTAAAACTACTTCCTTCCCTACAACATTAAACCTTTTTACGGATGAGGTACCCTATGATGTTGTTCCCCTTGACTTTTGTGATTTTTTCTTAGGCCAGCCCTACTTGTGGAAATGTTATGTTGTTTATGAGTCCATACCTCTTACTATTATTATTACTTTTGGTGGAAAACTACACAGGATACCAAAGTTAGCCCTTCCTACTTCCATTTTTTTCATCTCGACTAAGAAATGAATTAAGATCATCTCCCAAATCAGGGAATTTGTTTTCTTTATGATTCATTCTGAAAGAAAGGGGAATATAATGGCCACATCGATAGCCCCTAAATTGGTTTCATCTGCACAACAAAACCAAGTTGATAATGTCATGGAAGAGTACAGGGACATCTTCTCCTCACCCATAGGGGTACCTTTGCATTATCTAGTCAAGCATTCAATCGATCTAACTCTCGAAGCACCTCTACCCAATGGGCTAATATATCATCGCTTTGTGTTGGAAAACAAGAAAATCAAGTGGACAATTCATGGGTTCTTACAAAAAGCGTACATATTATGAAGTTCTTCACCTTGTGGAAGCCTAATCATACTTGTACAAAAGAAATATGGAACATGGAGACTCTGCAATGATTATCGGTCACTAAATAAAATCACTATCAGGAATAGATACTCGATCCCATGTATTGATGACCTTCTTGACCAGCTCATAGGGGATAAGTAATTCAGCAAGATTGATTTGAATTTTTTCTATCACCATGTTCTAATAGAATCCACATATGTATGGAATACTTCCTTCAAGCCTAAGGAGGGTCTCTTGTAATGGTTGGTCATGCGCTTTGGTTTGATAAATGCCCCTGTAAAGTTTATGAGGCTAATAGATGATATCTTCGGCCCTTCACCAACTCATTTATGGTTGCTTATCTCGATGAAATCCTCATCTTTAGCAGGAGTTGGGTAGAAAACTTGTGACATATTTGGTAGGTCCTTCAAACCTTGTGATGACACAAACTATGTGCCAACTTGGAGAAATGATATTTTGGCATGGACAAGGTCCAATATATGGGCTACATAATTAATGAGCATCACATGCATGTAGATCCACTTAATATCCAATTAATTTGAGATTGGATAACCTCGATGACTCTATCAAATCTTTGTAGCTTATTGGGCCTTGCCAATTTCTATTAGATATTTGTGTTGGAGTTCTCTCATATCACATGGACTTTGATTCAAGTTACCAAGGGAAGAGAATTTTTTTTTTTTTGGTATAAGTCGCAACAAAAGGAATTCATTAAGTTGAAACATGGCCTTTTCTCTACTCCAATCCTCGTAATCCCAATCCTACAACATACATTTGATATTTAGATAGATGCCTCTGACTATGCTATTGGTGCATTTCTCACCCAAAATGGTCATCTAGTGTCCTATCATAGTGAGACACTCTCTCATATTGCTAAGAAATACCCCACCTATGATAAGGAAATGTATTCCATCATCCAGGTTTTTTGACAATGGAAACATTATATTACGGGGAAGGAAACGATCAGCCAAATAGATCACTTACATGTTTATTTTATGTAGACATAGGGAAAGTTGCAAAATGATCACCATAAAAAATGTTCCACATATCTACAATAATTCCATTTGAACATTAAATACAAGACTGGAAGCACTAGTAATGTTGCATATTTCCTTATTTGACCCCTGGTTGTGGTACTATTCACTTTCCTCAACTCTTGTGGGCATGAGACTTTTTTGTGGCCATAGCTATACAAAATTGATCCAGAATTCACCACCACATACTAGATGTTGATGGATGGAAAACAATTTCTAGAATTTCACCTCTGGGACACACTAGTATACTACTTCGGACACATTTGCGTTTCTTCAAGGAACCATGCCAAGTCAATTTAGGAGGCACACTACATTCAAGTTGTGAAACACTTTGGTGTGCAGAAGATAGTGGTAGTACTGCAACAGTATTTTTATTAGCCAAAACACTCATAACATTTTGCAAAATATAGGATATTCTACACTACCTTTGACATTTTTAGGCTAACCATTAAGAAGTATGGTTTCTACACTCCTTTTCCTACTCCTAGTCAGCCTTGCGAATCCATTTCCATGGACTATATGTCTGGCCTTCCTTCTACCAAGCATGGTAATGGATGTGTATTTGTGGTCACTGATAGATTTTATAACATGGCCATATTGGATGCTTACAAGAAGAGTATTGGAGCTAAAGCCACTACTAAAATCTTGTTTGAATGAGTGTGGATACATTTTGGGATCACCAATTCAACTACATTTCACCCCCATATTGATGGCCAAACAAAGGTCATCAATGGGATGATAGGGCACATGTTATGTATGTCCAATTCTAAGCATCCACGAACATGGTATGAGAGTCTTGTATATGTGTAACACAACTATAATAGATATCTCCATAGCTCAACTAGCCACAAGCCCTTTCAAGTGGGCCTGCAATTTCGACCATTGTGTCTCATTGATGTTGCAATAGCTCTTGTAACTACATATGTAGAATATACACATGTTGAGTCTAAAGTAAATAAAGCCACCAAGTTTATTGAATGCATTCAGCACATCCACCAACAGGTTCATGATATCCTGGATAAATACAATTACAAGTACAAACAATTTCATGATAAGCATCAGGTGCCACATAATTTTCAAGTGGGTGACAAGGTTTAGTTGAATTTGCAGAAGGAACACCTTTCCAAAGCCCATCAAAATCTTCAACCACTTGCACCAGCACCAAGGTTGTGGGTGACAATGATTTTGAGCTAATTATCCCCCCATTCCTTGGCATGCATTCATTACTCATTATGGACCATCTTCGTCCATATTTCCACCATTGTTGGACATGTTAGACATTGCTAAGCAGCTAACACCAATAGAGATTGATGCAGGAGCATCTAGTTGACAGAGTGAAGACCGAGAGAGGGCAGACAAAGTTTCTGAAGAAGATTGGGAAAGATGAACAGTTCGACAAATGGACAGCAAGCCTGTCAGAGTTCTTACGTTTTTTTTTAATTTCTTCCATGGTCAACTACAGCATTAGATTCTGTTAGCTTAATTTTTATTTATTTTATTTTAACTGTAGTAACAGGTCTTAATTAGAGTTGTTAAAATTATATTAATATCAATAAGCAATGTAAACAGCAAACCCTTATGGAACAAAGGAGACAAAGTAAACAAACGAATAGTCAAGTAAAGTAAGTTTATAGTAACTTCCAAGCAAACTGTAATGGAATAACTATCTGGCAAACTGTAATGGAATAATTATCTGCAGTTATCTAACTGCCTGTAACTATTGTATAAAAGGACAGACAAAATAACCCAGAAGGGTCAGCAGCGAAGCATTTGAAAGAGAATAAGAGAAATACATTCAATTTCCTTCATCTAAATTTAGTGCACAGATAAGCATACGAATTTGCAATATCTAAGTCCTCTGTAATACAATTCACATATATATTACTGTACATTCAATTCATTGCAGGCAAATACAGTAACAGAGTTTCATGACCCCAAAAGTCTAAATACAAGCCGAGACAGAGAGTGAGCACCACGCGAGAAGAAATAAACAGTATCGAAGGATACAACAGTCCACAGTCGAAACCGGGTAAGCACCAGCACCAAACTTAAATACATATTACATACCACTGTATAATACATTGCAGGTCTATAAATTCAAATTACATGAACGAACTTTGCAACGAGGGTTCATTGAACCAAGCCACCAAATAAAAGACTTCAGAGAAACCCTCCAAGCTATGGCTATGGGTTGGAACAACCCAAAAACTAGACTCGACAACTATCAAATATACAGACCACAGACGCAAGCAAATACAGCAAAGACGAAGAGCCACGGAAGTAAGTAAGATAAGAACAGAGCTACCCGAGAGATATCGACTGAAACCTTTGTGAAGTCACGGAACCGGTCACCTGCAACCACCACAGCAGATTGAAGTTAGGGTTTGTAACCAAATCAAAACCCTCGCATCAGAAAACAACACCGTGAAGCTATAAAGGAATTAACAGAGAACGAAACCTGTGTATGGCTGAGGAGAATAGCCATACCTGAAGTGAACCGACCCATAAACTCACAGAAACGAAGTGAAACCCTGACCACAGAGGGGCTGAGTAATGTTAGCTATGGCTCGAACAGAGAGTAATGTAATATAGCAAGAAACCATATCTTACCTGAGTTACAGTGCCGAGCGCCGGAGAAGGACCAGGTGGAGAACCATCGAACTGCGCACTTGTCGTCAGAGCAAACCAGATAACCTTCACCACCAGCATTCACCATGAATTCACAACGAAAATGACCAGAACAAACAGTATGTACAGGAATAGAAACCAGTAATGCTCACACAGTCCCGAAAACAAACTGAATGCATAGTGGAGGAACCATAACTCACCAATAAAGCCTGAATCGAATATGCCGACGAGTTGACAGAGTAAAACCACATCGTTTTCACATAAAACCATCGGAAGTTCAACAGTGTATCACCACATGCGGAGAAAAACCAGAGGCGGAGCCGAATACCAGAGCGAAACCACAGAGAGGAAGGTGACGAGGTGAAAATGACCGAATAGGCGCGAACCGTCCGTGAAAAGGGAGTAAGTGAAATTAGGGTTTGGTGACTTCGAGGAGGACAGGTGTCGCGGGCAAGGACAAGGTAAGTATCGTGGGTTGATTAATAATCACCTACCAAATAAATTGCAATCACACCATATCCGCATCAAAATATCAGTGAAGGTCCACGTAGGTTGGGCTAGCGTGGGACCACGTGGGCTGGCCACATCAATTGGTATCAAAACAGTTTTTTTTTTATATAGAGGAAGATGGCAGAAGGGAAAGCGCCAAGACGAGGACGTGGAAGAGGTTCACGTAGGGGAGCAGATGAAGGATTAAGGGAATAGATTAGAGTTCTTACAGCTCGCTTGGAAGCAGTGGAAGCGGGTAGACGAAGAGACCCGGAGCTAGGAGATGATAGTGAGGAAGAAGCGGTAGCTGCTACAGACGGGTCTGATGAAGAAGCTCCAGAATTGAGACTGTTGCGTTCAATTTTATTGGCCAGCAGCAAACCCAAAACAGAGATTTCAAATTACGATGGCAGTCTGTCTGCTGATATCCTATTGGATTGGATAAGCGAACTAGATAAATATTTCGAAAATGAGGAAGTTAAGGAGGATAAGAGAGTCAAGTTCATTGCTACTAAGTTGAAGGGACATGCCCTCTTGTGGTGGGATAATGTCCAAGAATACAGAAAAAGACTGAACAAATTACCCATACGAAAATGGTCAAGGATGGTAGCAAAATTGAAGGGAAGATTTCTGCCGAAAGATTACCAGGTTGAACTATGTCGGCGAGTACAGAATTTGAGACAGAAGGGTATGACTGTCAAAGAGTATACTGAAGAGTTCTACCGGGTAAATCTACGTGCTGGTTATACGGATGAAACTCTAGAAAAAACAGCGAGGTATGTCAATGGCTTGAGGATGGAAA
>APFE031233290.1:11731-84669 GCA_000404065.3 Pinus taeda | reverse complement strand
AATTTTAACTTATTTTCGCAAATAAAATAATAAATAGTAAGAATAATAATAATTTAACAGGGTTTTTGGGTCAAGAATTAGCAGTTAATCTTTTTTAGCTGTTGGAATCTCTGCTCGAACTATTTAATATGCTAGACTAGATATGTCTCTTCAACTTGTCCTGAAGATGAACCACACTAGTTAGTTCGAAACGCGTAGACAAAGGTCTTTCTTTATATGATTGACACCCAAATTCTTCTTACAACTAAAAGTAAATCATATACATAATATCATAGTGATCATTCTTCAAGTTCTATGGAATTAATGTCTTAATTTAATTCTGAAATGGAACTGCCTCCCTGAAAAAACCCTAAACTTATACTACAATTTGACAAACAAATCATGGGTATGAATATATTTTCTCCCGAACAACTGAAAAGGAATCATCTTAGAAATTTTATAAAAATCAAGTCAGATAAGCAATTGAATATACGTTAACGTAGAAACTAGTCTATCAGTTTTAGCAGGTCATTGCATGGTGCAGCTAGTTGAAAGGACATTGTATTTGGTCACAACTCTTTATTTATTTTTTATGGCTGGTATCACTTTGACTGAAACCCTCAATCGCGTGGACCCTGTTTCAGAGCAACAAATGTCATCTAAAGGCATGGCGTTCTAAGTGGCCAGATACATGTCACAAGTTCCATCCATTTGTTTGAGTCTTGAGCTCTGGCAGTCCCTGATCAAAATTTTATGCTTGAGGTTACTTGGAGTGATGTATTTCAAACCAGGATGATTCTGGTAGTTTGACAAAAAGAGTTTACAACAATAAAAGATGGTTCACCAAGTTCATCAAGAACTCTATGTTAAGGGAATAGTTAAGAGAGCCATTAAAACAAGATCATTTCACAAATTGCAATCCAAGGTTGTTGGCAGAGTTTGTAATCCAAGGTTCTTGGCAAAGTTAAGGAATTTTAAGACTTACACTCCATACCATACAACGTCATGTCCCTTGCACTTCTCCCATGTAGGTACTTCATGAGAGAGATTCCCTCAGAGAGATTCCCTCCTTGATGACAAACATTATAGATACATAAACTCAGAATTTTTTTCTTGAACAATAATTTTTTTCTTCAAAACCTTATTATGATGAAGAAGTAATTAAGCAATTTACCAATTTAACTACATTTTCAGATGAGAGAAAGGGGGACACATACAAAAATATTTTTCTTAATTGCTTCTATCATAACCTCTAGATCATTTTCATAAAATTATATCTAAACTCTTTCCACTTTAACACTAGATTATTTCATTTCACTGTTTAAACAAAGGTATTTATACACGTTCTCATTTCACTGATTAAATAAAGGCATCTATACATGTCCTTCCAATAAAAGTAGAGTTAAGATAGACCCATGCTAGTTATATTATATATATGAGTCATCATCATATGCCTTGATTGAGTGAAAAATCAACTTTTTTTATATAAATACACAAAATGTTGCTAAAAAGTAATGGTTAAAAAATATGTACATTCTCTGCACAAAATAATAGAGATTAAAAAATGTATTAATTATGGGGAAGTGCAATTCTAAATGAAAATACAAGAAAATCTTCTCAATCAATATTAATTGTCATATAATATCAAATATTTTTATTATGGTCAAGTATGATCAATATTATGGTCAAGTATGATAATAGAATATAAACTTTCTTCTTTGTCATATCGCTAATACTATGATACTATTATGATATTTATTAGGGAACTTTAGCACCCAATTTCTAATTTCCAAAGCCTTTTCAACCACATAAAAGCTTCCAAATGCTATCCAAGGTGGGCAAGTAGGCTTCAAGAGGCATGCTCGAGCCTCCATGTAATCATCCAACTGAACATTCTGCCAGCAAAAGATGTGAAAGGATATGCCTCCTCCACAAGTCATGCAAATAATCCCCACAATAATTCTATCATCAAATCTTACAAAGCTATACATATTTACCCAAAAACATTATGGAAAATTTTCAAAAAAATGTCTAATTTAATCACAAAACAATGAGAAAATCAAATCCATGCAAATATAAAAAAATCCTTGTGGTTCAAAGAAATTTAATTCCAAAACCAAACTCATAGGTGTAGCTCAATTGGCCATTGAGATGTTATGAGATATTATTTAAACCATGAAATTCAACATTCAAAGCCTCGTGAATCAAATCAACAACAAAAAATTAATCCCAAGACCCTAGTTCCTAGCATTCAAGTTTTCTTCAACTCACATAGACTTCATTAGTGTCATGCATAATCACTACAGTAGAGATTTTTAAAAGCCAAATGAATTGTTGAAAGCAAGTTTAAGGTTTCACTCATTAATTAGGTGCTTGCTACATATTAAAGCTGATGGAGGGAAGCATTCTCAGAGAAGATTCCTATCTACTACAAGGCTTGGATCTAATGGTATAGTTCACTTTATACAAGTATATGTAGAAATTGATGAACCCCATCTGCCAATCTTCAGACCAAATTTTCTCCTTCTTACTGAAGGTCCACTATAATCATGAAGCTTCTAGTCCCACTAGCACGAGTTAATTTCTCAAAATATTATTTTTACTAACTATTTTTGAACCTGGTCTTCAATGGAAAGAAAATAGTGTTAAATGTTTGACATAAATACCAATTTAAAATTGATATTTTTGATGGCATTGAAAAATCCATTCCCCTTAATGGTTGATGGGCTCCCATCATTTTGATCTTGCTCAATCAATATCTTGTGCACTCTCTCTAACTGAAATTTTCTTTTATTTCCTTGCATCCTTCAATCTTATTCTTGGCATCAATTGTTAGGTTCTAAATCTTCATAATTACCTACAAATCTCTTTACCCATGTGAAAGCTTCTTTCCTAGATTTGTTTTAAACAACATGTGAATTAACACACAACTCCTTGCTTCTTTCCTTGCTTGCTTTTAACCAACATGTGCATTAACACGCTGCTCCTTGATCTGGGATAATTGATCAAAAATATTTTTTACTTATTGACTATTATAAAACCAGAGTGCAAAAACATAACAGTATAGATAGTTTAAAATAAGAAATATTGAAACACATATTGCCAACAACATCATGACTAAACCAGTGCTTGTAGGAAACCAAAGAGTGCAAGCCTAAGCAAAAACTCAGGCTTTTTAGTCATCCTGAATTTTCCGTTCCTCCCTTAACCTCCAAACAGAGAAACTATAAACAATTTGCACCGCCAAACTCATAAACCCAAAAGGAAGCCTACAACATAGAATATTATCCCTTCTACTCCTAAATTCTACGACATGGACAAGTATCACTAATTTTACAATAACCAATTAGTAGCAACCAATTAGCTACTAGTCCTTCTCCATCGTTTCAATCAAATGCTAATTTCTAGCTTGAGAATGTTGGTTTTGATTTCTTTATTAGGAAGGACCACACCTCCATCATTGTATGCCTCATAAGAAACATGGACATCCTCCCCCGATATGGTCATGTTTCCAATGTGAGCCCTTTGACCAACAATAGAGTGCCAACCAATGTTTCTTCCAGACACACAAGCATGTTTCTTGATGTACACTCTACACATAATGGCGCAGTGTGATAATCTCACTCCTACCTCTATCACATTGCCTCAGCCAATGGCCACATATGGCCCAATCAAGCAACCCTCACAAATCTATGCAACATTGTCAATAATCACATTTCCAAAAATGTTAACCCTAGTTGCTAATTTATATGAGGTGTTTCTTTGAAGAGAATCTAAGTAGAGCCTTCGGTCATAATTTGTTATGAAACTAGCTCAAAAAAAAAAATAGAAAAGAGAGATAAACACCTTAGAATTCAGCCTCTTCGAGGGGGCAACCTCCTTTACATTATAGAAATGAGCAATTCTTGGATGATACAAATGACAAGACCTCCTTTCTATATATAGGAGTCTAAGGGGTCATAATATAATCAAAGCCGACATAACAATAATAATGTAAAGGTACAACAATAACTATAGTGGGCTTCTACGAGGCACAATATTAACAATATGGGTACTACATGGGCACAACAATATAATAAGGGGGTTGCATTAATAATAATAAGGGGTTACACTAGTAGTATAGGGACCTAACATGCCCCTCTCCTTTAAAAAGTGTTGTCCTCAATGCGTGAGTAGTTCTTGATGCTTCTGTATAAAATTCTTGTCCTCCCATGTGGAATCTTCAGCGGGTAAGTTCTTCGACTTCATGAGATACTCTAAAATTGATCAATTTTGTAGCTATCAGGTTCTTGTTTCTGTGACTGCTCCAGGCTCCAATATGATTTTTCCTTCCTCATCAAGTTCTGGCAATATTGTTTGAACTGAGATCTTTTGCAAAATTTGAATGAGTGGCCACATTTCTTCATCCTTCTTCCACTTTCCTTTGATTGGACGAATTTCGAAAGAAATGGGTCTTTCATCTTGCATTAAAACAACACAAACTCCTCTTCCTAAAGCATCACATTCCACAATAAAGGTTTTTGTGAATTCTGGCATAGCTAAGACCAGTGCTCGTCACATTAACTCTTTAAAATGATTGAAGGCCTTTGTTGCTTCTGGAGTCCATGAAAATGCATCTTTCTTCAGTAATGTTGTTAGAGATTCTATTATTCTCCCATAATTCTTAACAAACTTGCGATAATACCTTGTCAACTCGATAAATCCTTGTAGATGCTTTATGGATGTGGGGATTTTCCATTCCTTAATGGCTTTAATTTTGCTAGGGTCTACCTTAAAACCTTCATGAGATACAATATGACCTAGATATTCCACCTCTTGTACTCCAAAGGAACATTTGGAGCTTTTTGCATATAATTGTTTTTCCTCCTATAGTTTGAGCACCCTGTCAACATGTTGAACATGATCCTTCCAAGACTTGTTGTAGATAAGTATATCATCAAAAAATACTAACAAAAATTTTCTAAGGAAGGGTTTGAAGATGGAATTCATCAAACCTTTAAATGTAGAAGGTGCATTGGTAAGGCCAAAAGGCATGACCAAAAATTCATAATGACCCTCATGAGTTCTAAATGTTGTTTTCAGAATGTCTTCAATCTTCATTCTGATTTGATGATATCCTGAACAAAGATCCAACTTGATGAAGTAAATCGATGAATGAAATTCATCCAATAATTCATCAATGATAGGAATGGGAAATTTGTCTTTAATAGTGAGCTTGTTGAGCTCCGTATAATCTGGACACTTTCACCATGATCCATCCTTCTTGTGCACCAATACTACTGGAGCAGAGAAAGAACTTTGACTAGGTTGAATTATACCAGCCTCTAGCATTTCTACAACCATACGTTCAATCACTCTTTTGGGCATTGGGATATCTGTACGGCCTGATGTTTGGAGGAACACTTCCTAGAATCAAAGGAATAGCATGATCATGATCACGAATAGGTGGGAGGCCTTTGGGAGTCTCAAATATCTTGGAATGATTGTCCATGAAACTTTGGAGATCCAAAGAAATAGATGATTTTGATGTGGGAACCTTTAGCGAACATAATTGTACAATTACGCCTCGTGTTACCTCTTTAGAAGCTTTGTCATATCCTTAGAGATGATTATCTTTCCCTGTTTCGCTGTAATACCCCTTAATTCAACTTCCTTCCTTCTGCACAAAATTTCATGAAAAGTTATTAAAAATTAAAAGCTATTGTACCCAAGGATTGTAGCCATTAGACTCCTAGTACAACATTAGCACCACCCATTGGAATGGAAATCATTGGGCTATTCGATACATATTCTCCCATGGATAGCTTGATATTATGGCACTTTCCAGAGCAATTTATGGTTCCTCCACTTGCAACCATCACTTGACACTCTGGTGTTGGATATAGGAAGCAATTCAATTCCTTGGCTATCTTACAATGAATAAAATTATGGGCACTTCTTGAATCAATCAACACTATTACCTTTTTCTTCTTGATATGTCCTTCTATCTTGATAGTTTTAATAGTGGTAATTCCAGCCAATGCATTACAAGATATGGTCGGATTCATTGCTTCTTTATCTAGGATATGTTCCTAGAGTATATCCTCTTCTTTTGACATTTCTTGTTCCTTTTCTTCCTCCTCTTCACAATCTATTTTGAATAATTTCTTCTCAACACACTTATGACCTTTAGTGTATTTTCTATCACAACTGTAACAAAGCCCATTTCTCTTTTTTCTTCAAATTGTTGTGGTGTCAACCTTGTAGGTTGTGGAAGGCTAGGGGAAACAACACTTCCATCTTTATAGTTGTGAGTGGTAGGCTTCATGGTTGCCATAATGTTTTTCTCCATTTTTCTTGCTACCTGAATGCCTTCTCCAATGAATTAGGTTCCCAAAGGTGAACCTCATGTTGGATATTATCCTTTAAAGTCCCTACAAACACATCAATCATATGCTCCTCTGGAATATATTTTACCCTTATGTTCAATTTTTGGAAGTCCTCAATGTGCTCCATCATTGGACCCTTTTGTTTGAGATTTATCAATTGGCTAAAAAAGGTGTTGCTTTTTGTGTCCTCATAATGTTCTATCATTTCTTCCGTAAAAATTGCCCAAGTGACAATTTGTTTACGAGAGAAAAGTCATCGATACCATACAAACTGATTTGATTCCAAATATAAAGTTGCAATACGTACCTTTTGTGTGTTTTTCACATTATGGAGATCAAAAAATTACTCCATCTGTAGTATCCATGTTCTGGGATCCTTGCAATCAAACTTCCTCATATCAATTTTTGGAACATAGTGGGTCTTCAATCCAACATTAGAGTCTATGAAATCATGATTAACATTTCTTTTATTCTCATCATGAGTTTTATTTACTACCCTTTAACCATTAGTAACCATTTCTTGTAGCAACTTATTCAAATTTATCTTCAATTCTTCCATCTTAGCATCATGCCATTCATATTAGTGTTCATTCCATTCATCTTAGCTTCCATGCCATCCATATTAGCTTCCACTCCATCCATATTAACTTGCATGCCATTCATATTAGCTTCCATGCCATTCATCTTGGCTTTAGTTACCTTTTATGAGAGTGAAATTTGTTGTACTTGGTCTTGTAATTTCGATATATCATGTTGCATTTCTTCCTCTTCTTCACGAGTCATGCTAGATCTTTCAGGTTACTTACTAGGTGTTTCCATTTTCTTTCTTCAGGACATAAATTAATGCTAATAATTATTAACTATTCCCTTTGAATTCCTTCAAACTAATTTTTCAAACCAATTTTATGCAAAATTTAAAAAAAAAAAAACTACACACCCTTTTTTTTCACATTGTATGAACTTGATATTGAATCTGTTGTATCTCTATAACTACGAATCTTAAATATCTAAGATCGCATTCTATAGTAGCCCTTTGATTCCTATTTCTAACCCCGCAAGTTTGATAAATATTGGATTCTCCAATAAAGAGTTCTTCCAAATCTCCCACAATGACGTGATTATAGACTAGTTTAGTAGAGTGAACTTGTACAAAGTTCCACGTGTCACTATTGTGCCCTTAGAACTTGTAACTGATATATAGAAAACTACAGGTTGTCCTCTTTTTGAAGCTTCTTACGAAATTTCAATCTGATGCTCAGAACAAAAGTTATGACTATTTGCCCCAGATCACCTGTTTTGAATGTAATTATGGAGTTTGCAAAAACCCTAACTTCCCCAGATCATATCTCCTAACATATACCGAGACAAGCTCTAAAATTTGGATCTGAACTTTAGAATGATTTTGGCTCAAATGGGTTTGTTTTTTAGCTTTTGAAACGTTGTAGAAAAAACGTTATAGCGAAAATTCTACAATGACCTATTTGGAACAACGAAACCCTAGAATCCAAAGCTCTGATACCAAATATTATGAAACCAGCTCACAAAAAGACAGAAAAGAGAGATAAATGCCTTAGAATTCAGCCTCTTTGAGGGGAAACCCTCCTTTACATTACACAAATGAACAATTCTTGGATGATACAAATGACAAGGCCTCCTTTCTATATATAGGAGTCTAAGGGATCATAATATAATCAGAGCTAAAATAACAATAATAATGTAAGGGTACAACAATAACAATAGTGGGCTTCCATGGGGCACAATAATAACAATATGGGTACTACATGGGCACAACAATATAATAAAGGGGTTGCACTAGTAGTATAGGGACCTAACATAATTATAGTTTGTGGGTTACCTAATATCCATCCAGAAACAAGGTAAAACCATAACATAGAGTTATTTCTCCTGTGTAATTTTTAGGAACGCTATTTTTTCAATGGATGTGGGTCTCAGCTCAATTGGGTCTAGAACACTAGGGTTCAGAAGGTAGATTCCACAATGATCATGTTACCAACAAAGACTCTATGGTTCAGAAGGTATATTCCCACATTGATCTTGTTACCAACAAAGACCCTAGGCTTCTCAACGAACCTCTCTAGCTTTCGAGTGTCCTCGTCAAGAATAGAGACACCATATTTTAAGGGTTCATCAACCTAATTCAAGAGATCAATTATTTACTATTTACCTTACCAACCATTAAAAAAAAAAATTTGAACAAAGAGAGAATTTACATAATGAAATTATGAAAAGAAATTCCATTGCAATTTGGCTTTTGCAATGACATGCCCTACAAAAAAATAAACCAAGGAAAATTGTTGCAAGTGAAAAGGGGCTTGAGGAAGGGCAGCAAAATGTATGTTGGTTACCATGATGGATGCTTCTCCTCCATGTTTTGTATGGAATCAACCATTTTCTTTAATGGGTATTCATTGATTTGATCACAATTGAGAACAAAAAATGGTTCCCCCAATCCATTTATCTGTTCGTCCCTTGCAAGAGTTAAAGGCCCAGTAGTGCCCATGGGCTATCTTTCCCATGAATAGGTAATCTTAATACCAAGTTTCGTTTCAAATTCCTTCAAGAATCTCATCATAACTTCATGAACACCAATAGCTTTGAGTGCTTCAATCTACTCAAAAATTGAAATCTAATTTGTTTAATTTTTCATATAATAAATCGACAATCTCCTTCATCACTGCTATTGTTGCAAGTTTATTAGCTTTACTTGATGCAAAATCATTGGCTTATTAGCAAATTCAACCGGAGGCTTAGGGACACTTAGTGCCAAAGGGCGCAACCTGGTTCCAAAACCACCAACCAATATGAGGGCCTTCATGGTACCTTGTTACTTCTCATACTTGTTCTTAACATTTCCCTCCTTTTCTAATCAACAGGAGTCAAATATGCTCAGAGCGAGTCAAAGAACTCCCATGCTAAAGCCCAAGTAGTTAGTGGTAGTGCATTGGAATGTGCTAGGTGCTAGCTTTCCAAAGGCATCATCACTAAATCAATGCATGTAGGAAACCATAGAGTGCAAGCCTAAGAAAAAAATAAAGCTTTATAGTTAGCCTCAAATTTCCATTGCTCCCCTAACCTCCAAAGAGAGAAATAGAAAACAATATGCACCCTCAAACTCCCCAACCCAAAAATAAACCTACAACATAGAAGATTATCCCTTCTACTCACCCACATAATCTATGATATGGAAAAGTATCATTAAAGCTATTTCATCAAATGCAACTAGCATATATGAAGCCAAATCATTTCACGATTGTGAGTATTCTTAGAGTCTATTTTATTATAGAATATGTCGATTTAGGAAAGAAAGTCCATGATTACATGGGCTTGAGGTAGACATATTCATTGAGAGTGCTATGGCCAACATGTATGCTAATAATGGCTATCTAAAAGAGGCATGCAATGTGTTTGAAAAATACAAAAATGGGATTTAGTTTGATGTAATGCCATGATTGCAAGGTATGTCCATAACCAACAATTTCACAAGGTAGTATAATTTCCCTTTGTGATTCCAATTTAGACAAAACAAGATATGATTTGTTAATTTATTTTTAGACAAACCATTCATAGCAATTGTTGTAGTAGTTGCACTTGAGCCAAGGCCACTTCTCAAACATAGACCTTTATGAAGACCTAGTGAAAAGCCCACCGACCTCACTCCCAACAATTCCATCATATCTTTGGCTACAATCCTAGCACAATTCTTCATTGGATTGAGACTAAATAGATTAATGTACCCATCGATGAAACAAATCACCATCTTACCAAATTCCACATCCTCATCCACCTCTACAGTGACATGATCCCCCAGTCCCTTAATAACACAACCCAGAAAGTCAAACTAGGTCCAAGATTAGCTATTGTTGTAGGAGAAAACACTTTAACCAACTGAAGAACAAGGATCACTTCAAAATGGAGCACCTGTTTGAGACTCACCTTTTGTGAATTTCATAGACATTGAAGACATGGGGTAGGTTCCCACATGAGAATTTGGTTCTAAATCTACCCAATCCAAAAAAAGAATTAATTAGGCCCAAATTAGGTTCTAAATGAAAGAAATGGTTCTTTGTCTATGCAAAAAGGCTTTCCATATGTGCCTTGATCACTAACTCTACCAGAACGTATGTAAAGGGAAAATTTGTGCACTCAAAATTCAGTTCCTTTTGTAAATTTTGGATATCCATCGTATTCAAGATCAACTAATAGTGTTGTAAAAATGGCTCAGAATTTTGTTCTCAAGGCTCTAAAATTGTCCTACAATGACTCATTTTCTAATTTCTGAATCCAAAAGTGGGTAACTATTTGACAATTCCTCAAGTTTTTGTACATTTTTTTGTACCCTTGCAGATAATACAATCAGTTTAAATTCAATTGCAACTTTCCATATATTGATACAACTTCTGTAAAACCCAATTCCCTCCCTATCTCAAAACCAGTCTTCAAACCATCATATCTTCCTTTTTCTTTACCCAACTCTACTATGTCTTTGAACCCTTCATTGTACCCTTGTTGAATGTGTTGATCCTCAAGATTTACAGAGAATCTAAATATGCATGCAGAATCTCCCACTTGCCTAGATGAACCTAGCATGTCCAAATGCAAGCTTCAAAACCGATTTGAACATAGTGCTTTGGTGTGGCAAACATTTCCTGGTGCCTGTCTAATGCATCGCAACATGAAGGTTGGAAAACTGGCGGAAAAATGACTCAATGAGTTGGAACCATAAGATGATGACCAAGCTAGTATGCTCCGTGTGAGGTAAGCACCCTATGTGGAACACCAAAGTCTTTTTCATCCCAACAATCACCCCTCTCGACAGAACCGGGAAACCTTTACTAGTGGTTTTCCATTACCCACCTTTGATAGCTTGGTTCTTTCACGATGCATTAGGGATTTCTTCTTATTCCCCTCTGTAAAGAAAAAAAAAAACCAGTGTCGACCCCCCTTGGAAGCATGCCCTCATCGCTAAGTCAGAAGGCTCGTACACTCTCACCACTAAGTCAGATGCCTTGTACTTGTATAGATCAATATATGTAATTGCATTCAAGTAAATGGGTTCTAATTTAGACTTTGACTTCGATTTTGAGTTAGAAATCTTCCTTCTGATATAATCACATACCATATGACCATGTCCAACCATGGTCATCCTTGGTCCAATGTCACATTGTGGCAAAGATTGTCTCAATGTTTAAATGAATCATGGTCAACAATGTTTATTTCACGGTTTATAGTATTTATCTAAGGGTTTAGAATATTAGTTGCTTGGTTTTAATATTATTCCCTTGGGTTTATAAAACCTCGGTTTTTTTAGTATTAATCCCTTGGGTTTATTGTTTTTTTGGTTTTGCAACATCAATTCATTGGATGTATTGATGTAAGGGTTTGTATTCCAAGGGTATAAAATTATTCATAGGTTTTATAATATTAACCCTTGTGTTTAATATAAATCCATTGTGTTTATAATCATGGTCAACCATGGTCCAACGTCACATTGTGACAAATATTTTATCAATATGAAAATAAATTATGATGGAGCATCGCATTGTGACAAAGGTTGTCTCAATATGAAATTGGGCCATGGTCAACTATGAACTAGCTCACAAAATAGAATAAAAGATAGATCAACGACTTCAAAATCAGCCTCTTCAAGGGGGCAACCTCCTTTACATTACACAATTGAACAATTCTTGGATGATACAAATGACAAAACCTCCTTTCTATATATAGGAGTCTAAGGGGTCATAATATAATCAAAGACGACATAATAATAATAATATAAGGGCACAACAATAAAAATAGTGGGCTTCTATGTGGCACAATAATAACAATATGGGGACAATAGGGACACAACAATAACAATAAGGGATACAATGACAATAGTAATGGGGGAATCACTAGTATTATAGGGAACTAACATGCCCCTCTCCTTCAAAAAAGTGTTGTCCTCAACTCTTGAGTAGTTCTAGATCCTTTTATATAAAATTCTCACCCTCCCATGGGGGATCTTCAATGGATAAGTTCTTCCACTTGATGAGATACTCTGAAATTGATTGATTCCGTAGTTGTCGAGTTCTTGTTTCTGTGACTGCTTCAGGTTCCAATATGATTTCTCCTTCCTCGTCAAGTTCTGGAAATATTATTAGAACTAGGATTTTGTCACCTATAACCTTCTTTAAGCATGAAACATGGAAAGCTGGGTGCACTCAAGAAGTTGCAGGAAGCTCCAATTTGTAAGCCATAGTACCAATCTTTTGCAGCACCTTGTATGGACCAAATACTTTGGTGATAATTTATTATCCTTCTTAGCTTGCTTGAGGGAAATTTTTTATATGGTTGTAGCTATAGGAATACCTCATTACCTATATCAAAACTTCTTTCGCTACAATGTTGATCTACCTGCTATTTCATTCTATTCTACACCAAAGTGAGTTTATCCTTCAAGAGTTGGAGAACTTATTGTTCATGCTCGATGTGATCTTCCATTGATTGAACCTTAGACTTTTCTCTTAAATATGATGTGATGGATGTGCATGATATCCATATAGTGTCATAAATGGGGTTATTTTTGCCGTAGTATGGAAGGAAGTGTTATACCATCATTTAGCCAAAGGAAACCATTTGACCCGTTGTGTCTATTTATCAGATACAAAGCAACAAAGATATCCTTCCAAAAAAAATTTACTTTCTCATTTTTCGTATCAGATTGAGGATGATAAGATGAGCTATGAGCTAACTCAGTACCAAAACAAGAAAATAATTTTGTTCAAACATTTCCCTTGAAAATGGGATCTCTGTCACTTACAATAATCTTTGGGTTTTGATGTAGCTTTTGAATTGTTTCCATAAATGCAATAGAAACTGTACTGGCTCTAAATGGATGCGATAATGCACAAAAGTGTGCATACTTGGTAATTCTGTCGACAACCACCATGATGACACTCTTTCCTTCGAACTTGGGTAAACCTGTGATAAAATCCATTGAAACATCCTCCCAACGTTGGCTTGGAATGGATAAAGGTTGTAATAAGCTTGGGGTTGTAATTGTTTCAACTTTAGTTTGTTGGCAAACCAAACATTCTGCCACAAACTTTTGAATATCTGATTTAAGGCCATGCCAAAAAAAAATCCTTCTTAACCCTGTGGTAAGTTTTTAAAAATCCTGAGTGCCCTCCTAAGGGAGAGGTGTGCAATTCCATAAGAATATTTTGTTTTATTTGGGAATTCTTACATAGGTATAAGCAATCTTGTACCATAATAAATCACTTTTCCAGATAAATGTATCAGATGTACTGGGATCTTGTTGTAACTTTTGAATGAGTTCCCACACTTCTTCATCATTCTTCCATTCATCCCTTGCTTCGTTTATCCAATCTAGTTGGATAATAGAAATGGTGCAAAGTAATGCTTCCACATCCTCGTCCTTTCTTGAGAGTGCATCTGCCACAACATTTAGTTCCCTTTTTTGTAGATGACTTCAAAATCATAACCCAACATCTTTGTGACCCATTTTTGTTGCTCTCCTGAAGATAATCTTTTTTCTAAAAAGTATTTAAGACTATCATGATCGATTTTTACCTTGAAGTGTCTTCCCATTAGGTAGGGCCACCATTTCTTAAGTGCATGTAGTATTGCCAACATTTCCTTCTCATAAATAGCTTTTTGTAAATACTTTCCTTTGATTGGACGACTTTTGAAAGAAATGGGTCTTTCTTCTTCCATTAAAACAACACCAATTCCATTTCCTGTTTTGTATGGAATCAACCATTTTCTTTAATGGGTATTCACTGATTTGATCACTGTTGAGAACAAAAAATGGTTCCCCCAATCGATTTATCAGTTTGTCCCTTGCAAGAGCTAAAGGCCCAGTAGTTCCCATGGGATATATTTCCCATGAATAGGTAATATTAATACCAATTTTTATTTCAAATGCCTTCAAGAAGCTCATCAAAACTTCATGAACACCGATAGCTTTGAGTGCTTCAATCTGCTCAAAAATTGAAATCCAATTTGTTTAATTTTTCATACAATAAATTGACAGTCTCCTTCATCACTACTATTTTTGCAATTTTATTAGATTTACTTGATGCAAAATCATTGGATTATTAGCAAATTCAACCAGAGGCTTAGGGACACTTAGTGTCAAAGGGTGCAGCCTAGTTCCAAAACCACCGACCAACATGAGAGCCTTCATTGTGTCCTATTACTTCTCATTGTTGTTCTTACCATTTCCCTCCTTTTCTAATCAACAAGATTCGGATATACTCGGAATGGGTCAAAGAAATCCCCTGTCAAAGCCCTAGCAGTTAGTGACAGTGCATTAGAATGTGCTAGGTGCTAGCTTTCCAAAGGAATCATCACTAAATCAGTGCACGTAGGAAACCACAAAGTGCAAGCCTAAGCAAAAAATCAAACTTTTTAGTCAGCTTGAAATTTCCATTTCTCCCCTAACCTCCAAAGAGAGAAACATAAAACAATCTGCACGCCCAAACTCCCCAACCCAAAAAGAAGCCTACAACATAGAATATTATGCCTTCTTCTCACCCACAAAATCTACGACATGGAAAAGTATCATTAAAACTATTTCTTCAAATGCAGCTAGCATATATGAAGCCAAATCAATTCACACTTATGAGTATTCTTAGAGTCTATTGTATTATAGAATGTGTTGATTTAGGAAAGCAAGTCCATGCTTACATGGAAAAGTTGAGCCTAAGGTAGGTGTATTCGCTGAGAGTGCTATGGTCGACATGTATGCTAATTATGGATGTCTAAAAGAGGCATGAAATGTGTTTGATAATATGCCAAAATGGGATTTAGTTTGATGCAATGCCATGATTGTAAGGTATGCCCATAACCAATATCTTCACAACGCAGTATAATTTCCCATTATGATTCCAATAGAGACAAAACAAGATCTAATTTTTTTAATTTATTTCCAACAAACCATTCACATCCACTGCGACAGCAACTGCACTTGAGCCAAGGCCACTTCACAAACATAGATCTTTATGAATACCTAGTGACAATCCCACCAACCTAACTCCCAGAAATTCCATCATAGTTTTGGCTGCAGTCCTTGCACAATTCTTCATTGGATTGAGACTAAATCGATTATTATCCCCATCGATGAAAAAAATCACCGTCTTACCAAATTCCACATCCCCATCCACCTCCATAGTGACATGATCCCCGAGTCTCTCAACAACACAACCCATAAAGTCAAAACTAGGTCCAAGATTAGCTATTGTTGCAGGAGAAAACACTTTAACCAACTGAAGAACAAGGGTCACTTCAAAATGGATCACCTATTTTAGACTCACTTGTTGTGCATTGCACCAAACATTGAAGACATGGGGTAGGTTCCCATGTGAGAATTTGGTTCTAAATATACCCAACCCAAAACAAGAATTAATTCCACCCAAATCAGGTTCTAAATAAAAGAAATAGTTTTTTTTCTATTCAAAAAGGCTTTTCATATGTGACTTGATCACTAACTCTACCAAAACTTATGCAAAGGGAAAAAATATGCACTCAAAATTCAATTCCTTTTGTACATTTGGGATATCCATCGTATTCAAGATGAACTAAGAGTGTTGCGAAAATGGCTTAGAATTTCGTTCTCAAGGCTCTGAAACTGTCCTAAAATGACTCATTTTCTAATTTCTGAATCCAAAAGTCAGCAACTATTTGCCAATTCCTCAAGTTGTTGTAGGTTTTTTTTGTACCCTTTCAGAGAATACAGTGAGTTTAACTTCAATTAAAACTTTCCATATATTGATACCACTCTTGTAAAACCCAATTCCTCCCCTGTCTCAAAACCAGTCTTCAAAACATCATCTCCTTCTTTTTCTTTACCCAAATCTACTACGTCTTTTAACCCTTAATTGTACCCTTGTTGAATGTGTTGATCCTCAAGATTTACAGAGGATCTAAATATGCCTGCAGAATCTCCCACTTGCCTAGATGAACCTAGCATGCCCAAATACAAGCTTCAAAACTGCTTACTTATAAATATCAATATCTATAATTGCATTCAAGTAAATGGGTTCTGATTCCGACTTCAACTTTGATTTCAAGTTAGAAAGCTTCCTTTTGAGATAATAGCATACCATCTCTTCATATGTTAGATCAAATCAAAAGCCTGGAAGTAAGCAGTTCAAGTTGTGCATGAACACTCAAAATTGTGATATTTTTTTAATTGAATGCAAAGATATGCTCGCTTAAGGGTTAATGTTTTTAGTTCATTTTCAAGCCCGTCGTTTTCCTTGTTGTTGCCTCCTTCAGAAAAATGACTATAAATTCAACTGAAAAAAGACGGAAACATTGATAGATATTCAGCATGTCTAACAAAGGATCCAAAAAAAACATAATCATGCTTAGTGAATGCTTTGCCACATGGTCAAAAATTATTGGATGGAGGAGGATGAAATTAATCCTTTTCTATTGGCTGAATCTACCCACCCAAATCCATCATAGGAACATCTTCAGTGTAATTCATAGCTTTTAAGGATATCTATGATTTGTATGAACTTGAGAGCTTTTAAGGATATCTATGATATGTATGAATTTCAGTTTCAGTTAAGCATACAATATCAATTTAAAATTGGTTTAATATAAATTTAAAATTGGTTTTATTTTTGCAGGTAGGTTTTTTTCACCACTACATGTATAACTTTTTGTGTCTCTTTGCTCCAAACCATATACTTTGCATATGTTTTCTTGTTTCATAGCTTCAACTTTACTTTGCTATTTTCCTTCAATTTGTCCTAGCCTTTAACGTCATCTTCATCTATTGTTTCCCATATTTTGTACCCCAACTATTGCAGATTGAACATTTCCATAGACCTATGTAAGATTAAAAACAATATCTTCCTGTTATTTCGATCTCCACTTCTATTGTTCCATACCTAAACAACTTTGACAGCTTCAATTCTTTTGTTCTTAATTGCCATGTAGGTATGGTAAATTTTTGATTACCACTTTTGTCTTTAACATACTTAGGAAGTGTAATCCACTCTTCTAATAAGATAATTTCACTTCATAATGAAACTCAACTTTCACTACTAGGGTTTCCTCAATAGTTGTTGCTCTACAAAAGAAATTTTAATTTAATTCTTAACACATGTATTTGTGTAGTTGACTATAGTATCTTAGCATGTTCATGCTCTTCATATTGTACGTCATCACTCTTTTCTTCAATAATAGACATCTTTGTAATGTTTAGGACAATATTTCCATTCCTCTTTATATTTGTCTACTTAGGCACAATCTTTTGCAATGTTCCCTTGTGTTCTTGCAATGTAAAAATATTCTGCAATTTTTTTAACAAGTTTCTCTATAACAATTGTAGTTTCATTGTCTTATATATTTTCTTCTTCTCGCTCTTCCACATATTTTTTTATTACAATGGGAACTTTATTAACCATTTTGATGCTCTGTAACTCAGCATGATGTTGATTGATTTTTCTCCCCCTTTAACTGTATGTCATTTCCAAAATATTCCAAGTTTCATTGGATGTGGTTGTTGCTGCAATATTGGGAAGAATATTTCCGTCCAAGCCTCTTTTAATGAAAAACGATGTTTCTACATCATCCTTTTGTTCACAAAAAACCTATCGTTTTAATCTTGTGTCATCCTTCTTGTTTACAAAAATCCTATCATTTTGATCTTGTGTCATAGGCTCATAGGCTCCTTGAATTGAAATTTATTCAAATCCATTTGAGGCATAATTCATCTATTTGTTATACGGTTCTCATTCTAATCCCCCAAAATTCATAATTTTTTTCCAAAAAAAAACTGATGGTACCACTTAGCAAATTTGTATTGATTGTTTGTGGTAGATAAGAATTAAGAAACTCCATTTTGATATCTCTTCGGGAGGCAAAAAAAAAAAAACAAAACAAAACTTTATAAACTCTTTTAGATTAATCACATCACTAGGATTTGGTCGATGTTTCGAACCAGCTAATGTGGTTCATCCTCAGGACAATGTGAGAAATCAATAGATCTAAGGGAATAAATAGCAAGGATGTATCACTACCCAGAGTTTGTTGTTTGAAAATAGTCGTTGGAAAATAGTTAGGTAACTTGTTATGTAGTAAATAAATATTTAATTTCCATATTTTAAAATGATAAAATTAAATTTAGTTGTTGTGTAATAAATAAATATTAAATTTCTGTATTATAAATGGTATATTAGAATTAAATATTTTTTAGAGCTAATTAATATTAACTATTGTAGTAATATAGTCTAGAGATAATAATAATATAGTTGTTAGGGTTTGACTTATAGTAATAGAACTAGTTGTTATGAAGTGATATTATTTAGAAATCAATAAGTTAAATGTTTAACAGTAATGTCATATATAAATAGTTAGTTTTAATAGTGTAATCGTTTTATTGATCGGATAGTATTTAATTTATTGTTTTTAATATTATTAATTATTATTATAATCTTATGGAAGGACCGTATATTACAATATGTACACATGGTATATTATAGACATTAATATAATAATTAAATACAATTTTAATATAAATTTGATAAATTAATTACTATGATAATAATTTTAAATTTAATATCAATTAAATAAAATAATTATCTTATTTTAATTCAGGTTTCTTTTCCTTTACAACCATTAGTAAAAATTTCTTACATGAATTTACAATTCTTTTCGTCTACCTTGAGTTTATGAGAGTATAATTATTCTTGAGTTTATGAGCTCTTATAATATATTCGATTCCATGTTTAACGAGTTGATACTTATTTTTAGCTCTAGAAAATGGCCTTTCTATCATACAAGTAAGGACTTCCTAAAACAATTCCACATATATACAAGGGAACGATATCTAACTCAACCTCATCTACAAATGCTGACCCAAAAGAAAACCTAAGTTTGCATTGTCTAGTCACTTGTAGCTTTGCTTTATCACATACCCAACCTAATGGATATGGCTTCTTGTGAGGTGTGGTTAGTAATCCCAGCTTCTTTACAATTATTTCAGAAATTAAGTTTACTTGTAAGCCACTATCAAACAAAGTATCAATCTTTTGATGCTTGGAAGTAACTCTAATATGAAAAAGCTCATGTCTTTTCCTCTCATTTTCTTCACTACCAATAGTTTGTATAAAAATTACTAGTAGATGCTTCAAAAATTTTACCTTTTATACATGTGGTTGCGATTATTGTTTCAGCACCTGATTCTAACTCCAAATCTTTCTGTATAGCAGCAGAAGTCTTCTTCTTCTTGCCATTGAACTTCTTGGGTTTCAACTCAGGATGCACAGGCCAGCAATGTTCATCATCATGTCCATCCTTCTTGCAGTGAGTGCATGAAGGTTTGGCCTTTTGTACAACATTTTCCTTCCTCTCTTTCCATTTCTACTTCCTCCTTTCCTTGTTCTTACCTGCAGTGGCTTTTGATGATCCCCCAATCTCTGGGTTCACATTCTTGCCTCTAGCCTCTAGATGGGTAGTGTGAAAAGATACCTCATCTATGCTAGTAGGGTTAAACATGAGAATGGTGTGCCTCAAATAGCTATGTAGACCACCTATATACTTCAGCAAAGTTTCAAGTGAGTCTAAAGAAATGCCTAGAATCAAAGCTCTTTTTCTAAATTCTTGGGTGTAGCTTTGTACACTTTCCCCTTTTAATTAGCGAAGAGTTTTCCAACTCATCATAGCTTGTTACATATAAGCTAGTGGATAGAATTGTTTTTTAATTGCAGAAACAACTTCACTCTAGACAAAAAGAATTTTACCATGCTTCTTCAAGTCAGCTTGTTCCCTGCCTTCCCACCATACCAAGGTAGTTCCTCCTAGGCGTAGGCTGCCCAGCTAAATTTTACTCCTATCTGAATCAATGCTCTACATCCTGCAATACACATCAATCTGTCTAATCCAGTTATCTAGCTTCTCTACATTTAATTATCCATCATTTATTGGAAAATCAACTTTAACATCTAATTTAATCAAAGATGCTTTCTTCTTTTTATTTTCAGGGCTATTAAGAGGTGTGGATAGAGGAGCCTCTTTTCCTTTCCCTTTGCCTTCAAAATGGCCATCTATAAGAGATTCTTCTGTTCCTTTGTCTTTTTTGGAGGTTGAAGAATCTTCACTTTGACCTTTCTTAAATTCTCGATACATTTCTTCTACCATGGCTCTCATGGTCATGAAATTGTCCATTAATTGAGAGTCTAATTCCAAGGGATTTTCTTATGCCATTTTCCTCCTAGGATAGACTCTACCAATTTCTGGGTTAGCTTCAACCAGTTCTCCTTTCCTAATTTGAGCTTTGACCTAGTTATCATTCACCAATCCAGCACAAGCTTGTCTAACCTTAATAAACCTAAAGCTATGATACCACTTGATCTGATAATGAGGTCTAAGACAATTAATAAGGTAAATTACAGATTCACGTGCATGGATTTTTCTATGTTATTTTATGCAATGGATCGATAATATTTCAAAACAAACAGACAATGAAGTAGTAAACAAAACATAATAGACAACACACAACAAATTAATGAGGACTTCACCCAATACTCTTGAGCTACATCTCCTGGTCCAGCCTTCAGTAGTGGCCTCTTTATTATGTCTTCAAGCAAAGTTTTTACAATAGTATGAGCTCAATTTGAGACTCAATACACAATAGATGCAACAACAAGAGCTTTGCTTGAACCTCTCAAGCCTCTCTGAGTACACTGACTCCCTCAATGCTCTATCTCTGTCCTAACTCTATCTCAACACTTGCCTACAATACTGCTTGTCCTATTTGCTCTCTGTTTGTGGCTTTAAAGCCAATCTAGGCTACATTTCTCCTTCCCGGCTTTCTGTCTCCCAGGCCTCTATCCGCTGAAATCCCTCTTCCAGCATTACACAATCATTGCATAATGCCTAAAGGGGAGGTGGCCACCTAAGCAGCAACATAAGAGTGCCTTGGCCCCTTGAAATCCTTCAGAATTCCAAACACAGTCATTTTTTGTTTTACATAGGGAAATGCATTCACAACTGTGAAACTCTGCCAAAACACAGTCTTTTAGACTTCAAACATCCATAATTGCACCCTATTCTCCTATCGGGTCTACCTGTAAGTAAATATAGCATCTCCACCATTGATCTGGGAGATCCAGATCCAATAGTTGTGGTTCATTTCGGGCGGCTCTTTCCTTCAGGACTTAACCACCCGATGAGGGTGGTTTTCTCTCTCCTCATCCTAGACACGTGGTAGTCGTTGTATGGGATCAGGCGAAGTTTGGCCCAAACCACTTACCACCCTTGGTCCTCCCGAAATCCCACTTGTTTCATGGATTTCCTTTGCATTAATAAGTACATTAAAAACATTAAAGTCCCACTCATATCGGACTTGAAACAATATACAATAGTATTAACAAACCCTTTCGAGTCTGTAACATCGCATTGGTGCTTTATCCCTTGTATTTTGTTTGTTTAACAAAAATCACAAATGCAAAGGAAAACCTTGTTTCTAGATCTCAAAACATATATAATGTCGTTTATAATATTATCGGGTCTGGTTATCGTTGTCATCATCATTATCATCCCCGCTCCATTAAATTGTGCCAATGCGATGTTGCGATGTGATTAATCATAATCGCATATCGCTCATGCCCTGGGTCGTTGTAAGCTCTCCTTGTATTTTCCGATAGCGATATTGTGATGCAAGGTGGGCTGTCGATCTGCATGCTTGATTGATAGTCCTCATTAGCCCCGCTCATCGCAGTCGCATATGTCATGGGGTCTCCACCGATAGCCTCCCTTTGTCGTTGTTGATTGTGATTCTCCGATTAGATCTAGACCGTTGATCAGCCAGATCCGACGGCGCCTGTGCATTCATTGTTGCTACCACTGATAGCTCTATTTTTTATGTTTTCTATGTATTTTTGCCTGGTTTTCCGCCATTATAAGGGTTCTTCTCATGCGTTTGTTTTGATCTTTTAAGCGATTTGAAGACTTAAAGAGTATTCTAGGATCCATTTGGATTTAAGGGTTAAATATTAGTCCTACAATTTAATATCAATCCCTTAGGTTTATAATGTGTATCCCTTCAGTTTATTAACTTGTTGGGTTTATATTATTAATAGCCTATATGGTTTATTGATCCCTTGGTTTTATAATATTAATATTTATGTGGGTTTATCAATCCTTTGGGTTTAAAATATTAATTCATAGACTTTATTAATCCGTTGTGCTTTTAATATTGCTTTTAATATTAATCTCTTGTGTTTTTTATCCCTTAGGCTTATAATATTTATCCCTTGGATTCACTAATTCCTTGGGTTTATAATATTAAACCTTTGGGTTTGTAATATTAATAATCCCTTGAGTTTAAAATATTAATTCTTAGGGTTTATTAATTGTTTGGGTTTTTTGTATTATTTTTTTGGGTTTATTAATCATTTGCCTTTATAACATTAATATGTTGGGTTTATAATATTAATAATCCCTTGGGTTGATTGATCCTTTGTGTTTATAATATAAATAATTCCCTTGATTTGTTGTTCCATTGTGTTTATAACATTAATCCCTTGAGTTTTATAGTTATTTGGGTTGGTAATATTAATCCCTTGGGTTTACAATATTAATAATCGCGTGGGTTTATTAAACCCCAATATTAAGGGTTAAAAATTAGCCCTACAATTTAATATTAATCCCATAAGTTTATAATGTGTATCCCTTCAACTAATTAACTTGTTGGGTTTATAATATTAAGAATCCCTAGGGTTTATTGATCACTTGGGTTTATAATATTAATACTTATGTGGGTTTATCAATCCTTTGCATTTAAAATATTAATTCATAGACTTTATTTACCCATTGTGCTTTTAATATCGATCGCTTGTGCTTTTTGATCCCTTAGGTTTATAATATTTTTCCCTTGGGTTTACTAATTCCTTGGGTTTATAATATATATATTTTTTGTAAGCTTGGAATGACTACATCTTCATCATGTCTAATACATCACCCTAATTGGGGCAAGGAATTCCAAATTGAATCGGTGACTTTACATCAAAAAGTGTCTTAACAAAGCACCTGATCACCGTCTATCCAAGACCCCATGGACCTTGGATTTATAATAATAAACATTTGAGTTTATAATATTAAGTCCTTGGGTATATTAGTCCCTTGAGTGTATAATATTAATAATTCCTTAGGTTTATAATTCAATCCCTTGGGTTTATTTATCCCTTGAGTCAATAATATTAATTCCTAAAGTTTATTAATCCTTTCTACGTTTTATACTCGTGATTGGTTTTCTTGGTTCCTTAAGTTTGTAATATTTATCTCTTGGGTTTACTAATTCATTTGGTTTATAATATAAACAATCCCTTGGGTTTAAAATGACAATTCCTGGATTTATTAATCCCTTGTATTTTTAATTTGATTCCTTGGGTTTGTTGATCCTTATTGTTTATAATATGTATCCCTAAGGTTTAATAATTAATTATGTTTATAATATTAAACTCTTGGGTCTATTAGTGGTTTCAGTTTATAATATTAATAACCATGTGTATTATTAATCCCTTGGGTTTAGTTGATATTTGTAATTTACTTTAAGTAAATATATGAAAAATATTAACATTTATATTAACAAATATATAAAAATTATTGACGATATTGGTAAGATATATATACTTATCATAAATAATAATAAGATATTATTATTATGTTATATTCAAATCATATAATATATAAATATAATACACTGTGGTTATTAATATTTATATAGTTATTAATAATTAGAAGTAGTTAATCTTTCACAAAATACACCTAATACTTATTAATGTAGTGGGAGGTGGATATACACGTATAAACATATATCAACCAGATTGGTATATATTTACTTATAGTATATTAATAATATTAACTATATGCACACACTATATATTAAAAAAAATATACTATACTAATACTTGAATATATATATATATATATATATATAAAATATGTGAAAAATAATATATTGATCAATTTATTCATATATAAATAGTTTTAACTTAAACTATAATATAATTCACCTATAACATAATATTAGTATTTATTATTATTTATAATAAATATTTATTTCTTACTAATATCATGAATAATTATTATATATTTATTCTCCCCATTATTATATATACAACTTGAGTGGGCCTAATGGTTAAGATCATGTGTTTTGATGTGGCCCAACCCACACGGGCCCACACTTTACACCTAAGCTTGGCTTTACACTTGGTCTCGACTTTTGTGACGTGGCGGATTTGGTTTGTTGTGCCGGCGGTTGTATGTGGTGTGGCAATTGATATTTTTCATTGGTAAATGGAATGTTTTAATGTGACATTTATTGTCCAGCTACCAGGCTTAAGCTTGATTCCTTCGTTCACTCTTTGCCAAAATGTTTTGGTGGTCCAGTCATTCGCGACTCTTCCCCGCTTCTGTGCAATCTGGTGAGGGTTTGGGAGCTACCATGTATGGCTCCTCCTCGAACACTTATTGCGGTCTCTGTTCCTTCGTCAGTTGTGGTTGCAAACATATGCTGGTCTCTTGAGCTTGTCAATGTGGTGGTCTGTGGTTTTCTTCTATGGCTTGAACCTGTCTGGGCTCTGGAGGTGTGTTTGCACGAGCTCCTTCTCGATTGTAAGTCCCTCAACTTTGGTCAGTCTTTAATATCCTGAATGTAGTCCCACTGCTTCTGGTCTCTGTTCGATTTATAAATTGGTTTTTTTCTGTTGGTGATTTTGAGCACAGGTAACAGGGCGCACAACTTCGACAACTGCGCACAGGTAACTACTCTTATCCCTAATTTATCCCTCTCTTCGTCTGGTATTGAATCTAACCAGGAATGTGTCTTCTATCTCAGGCTCTGTCAACTTATCAGTGGCTCAATTCCATAGCTTCTTGGTCCAACTTGCTCAGATACGCTAGGGTTTCCATTTGTCCTCTTTTTAACTTTTTCCTTCTAGTATTGCAGTAACAGTGGCTAACAAAACATTGCTTTGCTCTTACAGGTCTGTGGTTTGACCTAGGCACTTGGACTCCTTCGCAGTTTGGTCTCTCGAAGTAACAGTTTCCCTTCTGGTAGGCTCTGGCGCCTGAGTCCCATCAGTTTATAGTCAGGGTTTTATTTTGGTTATTGAATGGTCAGTCTTTTGTTGTTTGGTGGCTCTATTTGACTCGAAACACTGTCAATGGAATGTAATGTGAATTGGCTTCAGCCTCTGTTTGGATTATCTGTTATATTCGAAAAAAAAAAAGAACCCACTCTGTCATGAAAACCTAACCTAGGGTTTGTCCCTCCTGGACATTGTTGCTTGTATTTGGTTTACAATGACTGTATTATAATATGGCTTGAATGACAATTGTTGTTACTTGTCTTTGGTTTACAATGACTGTATTATAAATATGGCTTGAATGACAATTGTTGTGGACATTATTCTGTGTATCTTTGTTTAATTATGAAAACTTGGAAAAGTTATCGAGGTTACCTGTGTTGGTTTCTGTTACCTTCATCATTCTGTTCCACTGTAATTTTACGAGAGGTCTAGTTGCGATTAGCTATTCTCCTCACGCTCTCCAATCGGCAGGTCCTCGTTCTGTTGTGTTATGCGAATGCATTCGTGAATTGTTGTTTGTTGGAAGTGTTTGGAAATGCGACCTACTATGGTTGATTGTGGTATGCTGGAACTATTCTAAATTACACAAAAAATGAAAAGAATATAACATTATATTACATAAATAGGCAATGAAATCAGATGGACTGTCTCTGCAAATAAAATTTGTCTTTTCTTTCTTTATTTCTTCGTTCTAGAATTGCTAAACCTTGCTTTTGTCTTACATTTCTATTCTTATACATTTAGATTATAGTTAATTAAAACTGTCATGGTTTTTAGTTGAACATTCATGTTATGGTTGATAACCACAGTTCGGTTGACATTACAAGATTTTGATTTAGACAGTTTTGTCTTTTCTCTTCTAAGTTGATAGACTAATTCTTAACTATTGTTTTATTATTGTTTGGACCATGACAACCCTAACTATCCATTTAACCTTGACTTAATTATAACAACTTAAAACAAAACAAATTAAAATGTTATCTCATGACTCATAAACTAAAATAAATTAAAAACAATCCAAATAATCAACAACCTTCCAACCTGGCAGAGACTGAACCTGATCATGGTGAGCTAGATGTTCTTGCATCAGGCTCCTGGGGCAAAAAGAAATCATGGCTCCAGTCCATGAGCTTCTCGACTGTAATTCCTATCTGTTGAATTTTCCTGGCATCAAGCCATGAACTATCCTCAATAGGACGGTTCTTCCACTTGACCAGGTACTGCATATATTCCTTTCGCCGAGTTCGTTTAACCACTTGAGTATCGAGAATGCTTTCGATCTCGGGAGGTTGAACATAAGGCATCTATCTCTTCCAAGCTTCTCTATCTTCCTGGGTACTCCGCGTGGGTCGCGTGGTTCCATCTTCTTCCTTCTCCGCTGTGTCAGCTTTGTAAGGGAACAGGTCTGCTACATTAAATATAAGTGAAATGCCTATTCTGGGTGGCAACTGTATCTCGTAGGCATTCGCTGAAAACTTCCGAAGGACTTTGCAAGGTCCTATCTTTTTATACTTCAGTTTATTGTACGTACCTTTAGGGAAGCATTCCTTGTGTAAATGCGTGAGGACTTCGTCCCCCACGTAAAATTGTACTTCCCTTCTCTTTAAATCTGCGTGTTATTTGTACTTTAAGCTGGTGTCCTGTAATTTCATTTTCACCTATTCATGCAAATCTCTCATCGCGTTGGCGAAATCTTCTCCATCTGCGCTTCGCCTTTCCTGCAGTCCAAGGTCCTGCAGTTCATGCACTCCGCGAGGATGCATGCCGTACAGGATCTGGAATGGATTGAAACCTGTGCTACGGTTAGGCGAGTCGTTGTAAGTGAACTCTGCCTGTGCTAGCGCTCGATCCCACATCCGTGAATTCTCCCCGACTAAGCTTCATAATAGGTTTCCCAGGCTCCTGTTTACGACTTCTGTTTCCCCGTCGGTTTGTTGGTGATATGCAAAATTGTAGCTTAGCTTAGTGTCCATTTTTTTCCATAAGGTACGCCAAAAGTGTCCCATGAACGTCACATCCCTGTCCAATAGGATAGATTTAGGAAATCCATGCAACCTAACAATCTCATTGAAAAACAAGTGGGCCACATGGGTGGCATCACTAGTTTTTCTACACGGAATAAAATGCGTCATTTTTGAGAATCTGTCCACCACTGCATTACCGAGTCGTATCCTCACTGCATCTTCGGTAGACCTAAGACGAAGTCCAAACTGACTGAGTCCCATGGTCTACTTGGAATAGGTAACGGTGTGTACAGTCCTATGTTTTGACTGTGACCCTTCACTAACTGTCACACATTGCATCTGGCCATAAACCATTGTACATCTCTCTGCATCTTTGGCCAAAAGTAGAAATGACTAAGTTGCTTGAGGGTCTTATCCATGCTGAAATGTCCAGCCAAACCTCCACTATGCTTCTCGCGAATAATATTCTCCCTCATCGAGCAGTCAGGTATGCACAGCTGTCCTCCCTGAAACAACAACTTCTCCTGTAGATTGTAGTCCAACCAAGGACTATTATCTTTCACTAAATGGTTCTAGCACGCCTCATAGGCTTCTTTAAAATATGAATCCGTCCGGTATAGGTCCTGTAAGTGCTCAAAACCCATCACTTGCACAGTGATTTCCTGCAGAAGTAAAGCCTTCCTACTTAGCGTGTTCACTACCTTGTTTGCTTGCCCACTAATATGCTTCAATACGAAGTTGAAACTCTACAAATAGTCCACCCATTTGGCGTGTTTGTGGTTCAGTTTGTGCTACTGCATTACATACTATAGTGCAGAATTATCTGAGAACAACACAAATTCATTTCCTAGCAGATAATGCCTCCAATGCTTTAGTGCCTGTATCACCGCATAAAACTCCTTATCATACGATGAGTATTTCTGCCGACTCTCATTCAGCTTCTCACTGAAGAATTCTATAGGCTTATCCTCCTGACTGAGCATAGCTCCAATTGCTGTCCCACTGGCATCACAGCGAACCTAAAATAATTTCTTGAAATCTGGTAGTCTCAGGATCGGCCTTTTAGTAATCTTTATCTTTAACAACTGGAAACTTCTCTCCGCTGCTTCTGTCCACCGAAAAGGTTGGTTGGCCTTTTTGATGATCTAGCATGGGCGCACAAATTTCGCTGAAATTCTTGGTGAATTTCCTGTAAAAACTTGCTAATCTGTGAAAGCTATGTACCTCAAATAAATTCTTCGGAGATGGCCAATTTACTATCGCTGCCACCTTCTCTGGATCCATCTTCAGTTCATTCTCTACTATTACAAACCCCAAATAAACCAATTCCTTCTACAGAAAAGTACATTTCTTCAAATTTATTAGAAGTTTATTCTATCGTAATTTCTCCAACACCTTACGCACATGTTGAAGGTGTTCTTCTCTTGTCCCACTGAAAATAAAGATTTCATCCAAGTAAACTATCACAAACTTCCCAATATACTCCTTCAGCATCTCATTCATTAACCTCATGAACGTACTGGGTGCATTGCTCAGCCCAAATGGCATGACCAGCCATTCGTACAGCCCCTCATTCGTCTTAAAGGTTGTCTTCCATTCATCCCCCTCTCGTATCCAAATCTGATGGTACCCACTTTTCAAGTCTATCTTTGGGAAATAAGTTGCGGCAGTGGGAACCTGTACTGGATGGTGATTTTATTGATCGCCCTTGAGTCAGTGCACATCCGCCATTCACCTCCCTTCTTGGGAGTGAGGACCGTTGGAAAAACACAGGGGCTTAAGCTATCCCTTATCAATCCCTTGTCCAACAGCTCTTGCACTTGCTTCCTAGTTTCTTCATTGTCCTTGGGGCTCATTCAGTATGCCGCTTTATTTGGCAAACTGGCTCCAGGTATGAAGTCAATGTGATGACTTATGCTCCGTTTGGGAGGTAACTTGTCTGGCAAGTCATCTACAACTATGTTTGTAAACTCCTTCAACATTTTTTGGATCTCTGTAGGAAAATCTGATATTTCTGTATGCAACAAGATTGTCCTTGCTTTCTTTACCACCACATACCCTAGCTCACTATCCTCCACCTATTTTAAAAATTGTTTTCTGCTGACCAACAATGTTCTTGGTTCACTAGTCTCTGCTGCCCCTTCTTCTTTGATGGGTACAAGTGTGCGAATGCTTGATTCCATCCTTCATAAATTTATAACAGTTCGTCAATCCATCGTGGACCACTTTTCTATCGTACTGCCAAGGCCTGCCCAGTAGTATGTGACATACATCCTTCGGCATGATGTCACAAACAACTTTGTCCTTGTATCTACATATCTGAAACTCGACCTCACTCTGTTCATCCACCAGCAACTGATGACCTGTTTGTAGCCACGAAACTTTGTAAGGGTTAGGATGCTTTGAGCGTTTCAACTCCAATTTTTCCACCATATCTGTGGACACTAAATTGTCAGTACTACCACTATCAATAATTAACTTACAACACTTACCTCGCAACTTTCAAATTGTCCTAAACAAAGCCTTCCACTGCATATGTTCGGTGACTTCCTTGACTGGTTTTAATAGAACCTTGTGTAGCACCAAAGCTTCTCCCGTCTCTGGAGCATTCTCTGCTTCTTGAGGAGGTGCTGCTGCTTCCTCTGGTTGCACCACATACGCACCCCACTGTCCAGCTAGATCTGCTTCTAGACATTCAAACGAGCGATGCCCCCATTTATGACACCTATAACACGGATAACCAGCCCCTCTACCTCGGCCATTTCCCCAGCCTCGCTGGGATGACCTACCGCCTCTTGCGCTATCACTTCTATCTGGTGATCCGGAAGCTTTAGAACTACTGGCTTCCTCATTGCTGTTAGCAGTTCGGCCCCTGCCATAGGACTAACCTTTCCCTCTGCTAGCCCCTCGTCCTCTCTGGGCATTTTTCCTTCTAGTAATTTTCTCCTCAGCCTTTATCACACTCTGATATGCTTCCTTTGTGTTGTTCGGAGATAAAATACTAATTTCATCCAAAATATCTAACTTCAACCCATTAACATACCTGGCTGTTCTTTCTGTTGTATCCTCTATATATCCGGCCCACAAATTCACTCGATAGAACTCCTCCATGTATTCCTTTACTATCAATCCTTTCTGTCTCATATTTTGCACCTGCCTGTGCAATGCAATCTAATTGTCCCTCGGTAGAAGTCTGCCCCTTAACTTGGCCACCATCCTTGACCAGGTTTTAATCAGTGCCTTATTTAATCTTTTCCTCTCGTTCTGAACACTGTCCCACCATAGGGCTGCGTGTCACTTCAATTTTGTTGCAGTGAATTCAACTCTGCAGTCTTCACTAACTTCCTTGCACTCGAAATACTTATCCATCACGCTAATCTAATCCAATAAGACTTTGATAGACAGGCTGTCATCATACATCGAGAGTTCTGGATTGGGTTTACTACTTGCTACTAAAACAAATCTCAGTAATCTCACTTATGCGGATTCACCTTCTGGTCCATCTACTACTACTTCAGCTTCCTCTTCACTGGCATCACCTATTTCTGGATCTCTTCGTCTACCTACCTCTACTGCCTCCACATGGGCAGCCAGAATTCTGATCTCCTCTCTCAATCCTTCCTCTGCCAATCTTCTAGCACCTCTACCATGACCTCACCTTCCTCTCTCCATTTCTCCTACTAACATAAAAAGCTGCTCTGATACCACTTTGATGTGGCCCAGCCCACACGGGCCTGCACTTTACACCTAAGCTTGGCTTTACACTTGGTATCGACTTTTGTGATGGCGGATTTGGTTTGTTGTGCCGGCGGTTGTATGTGGTGTGGCAATTGATATTTTTCGTTGGTAAATGGAATGTTTTAATGCGACATTTATTGCCCAGCTACCAGCCTCAGGCTTGATTCCTCCGTTCACTCTTTGCCAAAATGTTTCGGTGGTCTAGCCATTCATGACTCTTCCCCGCTTCTGTGTAGTCTAGTGAGGATTTGGTAGCTACCCTGTATGGATCCTCCTCGAACGCTTATGGCGGTCTCTGTTCCTTCATTGGTTGCAGTTGCAAACGTATGCTGGTCTCTTGAGCTTGTCAGTGTGGTGGTCTGTCGTTTTCTTCTGTGGCTCAAACCTGTCTGGGTTCTAGAGGTGTGTTTGCACGAGCTCCTTCTCAATTTTAAGTCCCTCAGCTTTGGTCAGTCTTTAATCTCCTGAATGTAGTCCCAATGCTTTTGGTCTTTGCACAATTTATGAACTGGTTTTTTTTCTATTGGTGATTTTCAGCACAGGTAACAAGGCGCACAACTTTGGCAACTGCACACAGGTAACTACTCTTCTCCTTGATTTATCCCTCTCTTCATCTGGTATTGAATCTAACCGGGAATGTGCCTTCTATCTCAGGCTCTATCAACTTGTCAATGGCTCAGTTCCATAGCTTCTCTGTCCAACTTACTCAGGTACGCTAGGGTTTCCATTTGTCCTCTTTTTAACTTTTTCCTTCTGGTATTGCAGTAACAGTGGCTAAAAAAACCTTGCTTTGCTCTTGCAGGTCTGTGGTTCGACCTGGGTGCTTGGACTCCTTCGTGGTTTGGTCTCTCAAAGTAACAATTTCCCTTCCAGTAGGCTCTCGTGCCTGAGGCCCATCAATTTACAGTGAGGGTTTTATTTTGGTTCTTAAATGGTTGGTCTTTTGTTGTTTGGTGGCTCTATTTGACTTGAAACACTGTCAGTGGAATGTAATGTGAATTGGTTTTGGCCTCTGTTTGAATTATCTGTTATATTTGAAAAAAAAAAAAAAGAACCGACTCTATCATGAAACCCTAACCTAGGGTTTGTCCCTTGTGGATGTTGTTGCTTGTCCTTGGTTTACAATGACTATATTATAATATGGCTTGAATGAGAATTGTTGTTACTCGTCTTTGGTTTACAATGACTGTATTATAAATATGGCTTGAATGACAATTGTTGTGGACGCTATTCTATGTATCTTTGTTTAATTATGAGAATTTGGAAAAGTTATCGGGGTTACCTTTGTTGGTTTATGTTACCTTCATCACTCTGTTCCACTGTAATTTTACGAGAGGTCTAGTTATTATTGGCTATTCTCCTCATTCTCTCTAATTAGCATGTCCTCATTCTGCTGTGTTATGCAAATGCATTCGTGAATCGATGTTTATTGGAAGTGTCTAGAAATGCGACCTACTATGGTTGATTGTGGTATGCTGGAACTATTCTAACTTACACAACAAATGAAAAGAATATAACATTATATTACAGAAATAGGCAATGAAATCAGATGGACTGTCTCTGCAAATAAAATCTGTCTTTTCTTTCTTTATTTCTCTGTTCTAGAATTGTTGAACCCTGCTTTTGTCTTACATTTCTGTTCTTATACATTTAGATTACAGTTAATTAAAACTGTCATGGTTTTCAGTTGAACATTCATGTTATGGTTGATAACCACAGTTCGATTGACATTACAAGATTTTAATTTAGACAGTTTTGTCTTTTCTCTTCTAAGTCGACAGATTAATTCTTAACTACTGTTTTATTATTGTTTGGACCGTGACAACCCTAACTATCCATTTAACCTTGACTTAATCATAACAACTTAAAACAAAACAAATTAAAATCCTATCTCATGACTCATAAACTAAAATAAAAAAGAAAACAATCCAGACAATCAACAACCTTCCAACCTAGCAGAGACTGAACCCGGTCATGGTGAGCTAGATTATCCTACATCATGTTTCCTCCTAAGAGGTCACGGGTTGAAAACTAGAAGGGGTAGAGTATGTATGCCTTCGTAAACTTAGCAATGAAATCCTTATGCGGAGGTGGGTCCCTTGTCCCACAATAAAGGGGGTCTCATACACCAATTTGGTGTCTAGCTTGGTTGTGACCTTAAAATTGGATAATAATAATAATATAACTATTAATATCTTAAACTAAAAATATCAATTATATATTAACATATAAAAATATTATACTATTACTTAAAAATAATAATAGTATATATAAACTCAAGGCAATTATTAATTTTATAAACCTAAGGGATAAAAAAAAATCCAAGAGACTAATATTATAAATCTCAAGGATAAATAAACCTTACGAAATAATATTTTAAACCCAAACGATTAATAAACCCAAGGGTTCAATTATAAACCCAATGAATTATATTATAAACCCAATGCACCAATAAACCCAATGGTTTAATATTATAGCATCAAAGAATTAGTAAACACATGGGACTAAAATTATAAACCCAAAAGGCCAACAAATCCAAGGGGTAAATGTGGGATTAATAAACCCTAGGAATTAATTAAACCAAAGGGATTAATAAACACACATGATTATTAATATTATAAACCAAAGGGACTAACAAACCAAAGAGTTTAATATTATAAACCCAATCAATTATTAAACCCAAGGAATAAATATTATAAACACAAAGGATCAACAAACCCAAGGAATCAATACTAAAAACACATGGGATTAATAAACACTAAGAATTATCATTTTAAACCCAAGGAATTAATAAACTAATGAGATTATTAATATTCTAAACCCAACGAATTAGTAAACCTAATGGATACATATTATAAATGTCACATGCCTCCTTGACCCAATATTAACAACCACCTAATAGGCTCCCATCACTAAATTTAACTTCGATTAAATTTATATTCAATAGTTGCCATATTCATAAGTATTCAATCATCTTATAAACAAAGATATCACATGCAATGATACTCATATGCATAAATACTCGACAATATAAAGAGTAAGGAGCCAACATATAAAACATCCCATGCCATTGAGTCATACCAAATCAATTGAAAGAATGTCACTTTGAAAACCGAGCACCACCACCCAACCTAGAACTAACTTCCTCTAGTTCACCCCCAAGCCGAGAGTTCTTGCCATGTATCAACTACCTCTTGTTGATCTCTTTCATGGGTATTTAATGCCCTCCTTCATGATATAGTTTCCTTTAGCAGTGTCCCTCTTTTGTGGATCTTTCTATCCATTTTTCTAGGCTTTTCCCAAAAAATATCACCTTTCTCTCTCACGAGGCTTTTCCCATAAAAGCTTGTATTTCTCTCGTGTAAGTCTTTTATCTTTTTCTTGCTCGCCTTTCTCTCTTAGGAGGATTTTCCCATAAAAGCTTTCCTTTCTCTACTACAAGGCTCTTATGATTTTCTTAAACTTATCATCTTTCTCCAGCTAATAAATTTAATGGATATTTATCTCCCATTCCATTAAGCTTATCTAGAATTTGATCTAGAAGTCTAATCATGAAAGAATTATCCATTCCCATTCACCAATGGGATTTTATTTGGCAAGAATCTCATCTCTTGGTGTCTAATTTTCCAAACGATTAATTTATCTTTATTTATTTAATAATAAATTATTTACTTTCATTATTACACCTCAGACCTAGCTTTTCTATTACAACTCAGTCTTAGCTTAGGTTTGCATGATAGCTATAAAGTGTTACATACAATAGAGGGGTGTTAAATACTCCCCTCCTTAAAATTATCACCATCCTCGGTGTATTACTGTATCTTACAATTTATGTCCTCGTTTACAGGTAGATGTTTCTGAATTTACAGGTTTCAATGCCCTTGCTACCTGAATCAGGTCTTCCGATATATACGTTACAAAGGATTTATACCAACAAATATCCTTCAATTTCTACCTGTAACATTTTTTTCAATCAGTTTTGTGAGATACTTCAATGCCTTAACAAAAGCTCAATTTGTTTACTGCATTTAATGTCATAACTTGATATAATAGTACTACTATTTTAGTAACTACAGTTTAATGTTGTCTGCCATTTAAATATGATTCCTCTTCTTCAATTTCTTTGTATTTAAATAATAGGAATAAATGTGTTTTCTTCTAATGCATTTGTGTTCTTGCCAAACACTTTCTTCCTACAGTCTTCCTGCATTAATCATGACAAGTTAACTAGCACATTTGACAAATCAACATGTATAAAAAAATCACATTGGGTTAGCTCAAAACATAACCATCAAAATCATAAATCACATGTAACCATCATAAACTAGAATCATAATTCATATGTGATCCAAGTGGATATTGGTGGCCACCCACCTATTCCACTTGGACTTCCACCATTGTTTCTTTCAGTTTTTTAGTTTCCTTATTTATAGCACAATTTACTATTTTTGGTAGTTTTTAGGGTCCTGAACATCCAGAGCCATTTTGAGGCCCTAAACGACATTTTTTGGGAAAACTAGGAGAAACATGGGTCCATGGCTTGATGTTTCTCACTCAAAAGCTGTAGTCCTTGAATATATATTTCTAGCGAGGTATTGTGCGTGTCAAATAGAGATCGTATGCGAAAGTTATGACCCTGGGAAGTTGATGTACCAATTTACCCAAATGGGGCCCATAGTTTGGCGCTTCATCTCCTAGGGTTAGGTTTTCGTAGGTTTAGGGTCTTCCATTGTTTCTCAACAATAAATAGGCCTTCGAGCCTCATTGTAAGATAGTTCAGAGGCATGTATCCGCCACATCTCTTCTCATAGATAAGCGACCATTGCCCGAGCTAGTTTATTTCCATTTCTGTTTGTAAGAATATTTTACTATTTTACATCAACGAAATGAAGTGTCATTTCTATTGCATCTCTATATTTATGGTTATATCTGTAATTTGTTGCGTTCTTATTTAAATCTCGAGCAGTGGTATCAAAGCGGTCTACTCTTTATCTTTTTTTCTTTGCATGTCCCCAATGAGGTCGTGATATGAGGATTTAGGGATTGAATTGGTCGAACCTTTGCAAGACTAGCCTCACAAATCCCAACGGCCTCCCATGGCAAATGAACAGAAAGACGAGGAGGCAGGAGATTCTATCAAAATATTTCTCGGAGAGGCCCTCAAGCGACAAAGGAACACGATGATGGACAACTTTGCCCAGATCCTTCAGTAGCTACCCAAGGGTGACACATCTACTTCCAGAAGCTACTCTAGAAGTGCCACACCCTTTAAGCTACAAGTTTACTACATTCCTATATTTTAGGGTTAGATAGATGTAGATGCTATAGATAAATGGTTAAATCTGCTAGAAGGGTATTTGTTTATTCATGATTTTTCTGGCCAGGAAAAGATTACTTTCGTTCTTCCCAAAGCCACCCCCCATGTCAAGGATTGGTGGGAAACCTACTGCAAGTAGAAGGATGAAAGTACAGCCTCATTGTTTTTAGTGCACCCACTTTCAATTCATTCTGGAATGCTATCAAGGAGCAATATTACCCTATCAGAAGCTATGAGGACAAATACATAAAGTGGACCACGCTGTGGGAAGGATGGGACCAAGACGTGTAGGAGTTTACCAATATTTTTCATACCCTTTGCACAAAGTTGGGTATCAAGGATTCTGAGCTGCATTTCGTACTCAAATACCATGGCTAGCTACACAGGTACATCCAGGATGAGATGGAGTTCCTAGACATATCCTCACTCGGCACAACGTACTAATATGTGGTCAAGATCGAGCAAAAGTTTAAACAGGAGAAGCGAGAATTTGGATCTGTGAATTAGAAGAAGTGATACTTTGGTGGCTACCCACCTATTCCACTTGGATCTCCACCATTATTTCTTTCAGTTTTTCTTTTTCTTATTTGTAGCACAATTTACTATTTTTGGTAGTTTTTCGGGTCCTAAACTTCTGAAGTTGTTTTAAGGCTATAAACGATGTTTTTTCGAAAAATTGGGAGAAAAATGGGTCCATGGACTAATGTTTCTCACTCAAAAGTTGTATTCCTCGGATATATCTTTCTAACAAGGTATTGTGCACGTAAAGCGGAGATTGTATGCCAAAGCTATGACCCCAGGAAGTTGATGTACTATTTTACCCAAACGGGGCCCATAGTTTGGTGCCTCATCTCCTAGGATTAGGTTTTTGGATTTTTTGGGTTTTCCATTGTTTCTCAACAATGAATAGGCCTTCGAACCTCATTGTAAGATAGTTCAGAGGCATGTAGCCGCCACATCTCTTCTTAGAGATAAGCTACCATCGCCCAAGCTTGTTCATTTCCATTTCTGTTTGTAAGCATATTTCAGTATTTTACATCAATGAAATGAAGTTTTATTTCTTTTACATCTCTGTATTTATGGTTATATTTGTAATTTGTTGCATTCTTGTTTAAATCTAGATCAATATGCATACTAAAATGAAATTAAACATTGATACTTATCCTTTAATCACTCCTTAACTTCCAATTATGTCTTTATTATGCATGCACTTTGGATCGACACTAAACAACCACCTAGTGCCTTCTCCTCAACCATGTGCAAATATATATAGTGTGCATCACACAAATATAGATATACACGTCATCCAACCTCATGCACTACCTGCATCCACATTAGTACCATATGTACCACATGTGCACAGTACCACCCAAACAATGTGTACATAATACCAAATGTCCATAGCATCACATGCACATGTACCTTGTCCACATATTTTCATCAAGTCAACAACAAAAATTCCTTTTATTTATTCACACTACCTTTAGGCAAGTCCAATCAAACCATGCTCATTTTGTCAATTGGATAATAAGGAATTCATGGACCTGTTCAACTTTTGCAACCAGAGCATAACTAAATTTTTTATTTCAAAGTATTCAAATGCTTTTATTTAGCTAATCCTTTTCATTTATCTTATGGGTGTAGGAAAATTTTAGAAAAATGATAGAATAGAGATAATCATGCATAATACAACTTTACAATACCAATAACTTTGAATTTTGGGATTAAATCTCCCACTAGAAAAGGTCTTAATAACAACAAAATATGACATTCGCGCAATCATAAAGCAGGTTATTGACTATGATAGTTAGTCTAGTATGGAATTAAATGTTATATTTGAAGTTTAATAACAATCTTAACCTTGTCTTTAGCCAAGAAAATAATTGTTTGGTACTCAAAACTACTCTACACATAATCTAGTTATGCCATCTAATTTCTTGTTTACTCTTATTACCACTACACCCAACAGCTTTTTGGCCATGAATAATTTAGTGTATATTCAAAACCAATCAAACAATCAGTACGTAAGTGCATACACCACTTATACATGAGTCAAAAACGAAGGTTACAATGTTCTCACACTCCCCATTCTCTTAATTTCCCAGTTACTTTGTGTACTAGGGTGTGAACTTAGGTCATTAACATGTTAATACCCCACCTTAACACTAGACTATGACCTGGTAGAATATAATTAATTTCGTGGAAACCAAATCAATTATAAAATTCTTTAACATAAATAGTTTATGCAATAATCGTTATGTTGTCATATTCAAAATGAGACAACACTATCAATACAATATGATAGGAAAACTTCTCCAAGATTGATTGATAGGAAATAATGGTACAAAATATGCATCTGAAATTGTATATTTGTCAATTAATTTAAATAGATTTCTAGATATCATTTTATCGAAACCAATTATCATTGTACACAACAATCTTGATTATCAGTAGTACTCATCCATACAATATGGTTGAATCATCCAATTGATTTAACAACAATTTGTTTCATGGTTGGTTATCCTCTCTCTTCATCACCTAGAACCTTTTATAAGTCACACCTTGCATGGTTCATGCATTGTTTTACTACTATCACAAGATCCTTAGATCATCATAAGTTGTATTAATGTGAAACCTTTTGGTTCACCAATTTTTTTTTTTATTAATTCAGACAAGTCATGTTCTGAATCTAGTGTACCATTCATTTTAGTCATTAATATGATCTAAATTTCTCTATTTCTACTTCAAATGCATCCAACACCACCATATCTAATATGTTTGTCATTTATGTTTTCATAAAGCATGTATACTTTGTTAATATATAGTAGAAGTATACATATCATTTCAATCACATCAATTTCCACAAGAAGTACATTCGTAAGATCTACCATCATTCTACTAGAAGCATCTTTTTCTTGCTACAGATTTGAAAGGTCCTTATTTGTGAGATATTACTAATAGAAACCCTTTTATATCTCAATTGATATGCACATCAATGATATGTAATTTAAGGTTGCATACTAATTGACTCAATGGAATTTGAGTGAACTTGAGAATATGCCCTTGGGTTGTATTTAATATTGTCTTTCTGTTATTAATCAAGAAGCACTATGAGCTACTTTTACACTACTTTTATGTATTTACAATAGATGTATTTTTGGGTGCCAGTCCCATTGACCTACTTATGAAGGTCATAAAATTATTAATGTATAATGTCTTCTTCAACATGTATACTGTGAGTTGTATTACTTGTGTGCATACACTTCACAACTCTGATCTAGTTCAATCTAGATGCCTCTTGCATCTCTTAGGTACAATTATTGAGATATTGATTTACTCAAAAGAAACTTGTAGGTTCCAAACTATGCCTGTATAATTAAATATACATGTTTCTACTAAATATCGGAATAATGACCTCCTAAGTTTTAGCTCCCTCTAGTATTGTATATTTGGATAATTTTCCCAATAAGGTGAATTAAAGGGCTCAACCAGTGGAAAAACAACATTCCAAAATGGATCACATCATTAGATGTAGATGCACCAATCAACACAAAAATATTAAATTGAAAGACAAGTATAAATAATAAAAATACATAGTCTCATACCACATACAAATACCTCTCTTTCATGAGCTTAACAATATTTCATGGGACACTTCATGAATAGATCCAACTAAGGAAAACATTTACAATCTTTTCTAGGAATCTATTCTAGGATGGAAAACAATTAATTAACCATCAATTTCTACTAATATTGATAGAATGTCATGAACTTCTTTCGTTAGATTTATATAGATTCCATATATATAATTTAGTTTTTTATTTTTCCTCATGTTGGCCATGATCAATGGAAAGAGTACTTGTCATTTTATGTATTTTTGCTTGCCAGTTACCTCATAAGGGTTCAATGTTTCTTCCCTTAAGATCTCTTATAATTATAATTTCATTCTATTAAGCTATGTCCTTGAATAGACTATGCATATCAATCGTACAACTCATAATTTTCATTCTAATATGGCCAAATAATATGATGACAGTATGGAATAAGAGACCTATTGGCCTGTATTTAAACATAGGATTCAAACTTTCTTTATCCACCATTACTTCTTTCAACCCTTGCATTTGTATTTACAAGTCATGGTGACTGCACCACTAAAATCCATCATCTAAACTTTCAATACAATAATCGTACTTTAAAAATCACTTATTCACCACCATTATTTATTCATAATGCACCTCGCCTCCTTACCTTTTGAGGTTAGCCTGGGTATCATATAGGCTGAGAAACCAGGTTAGGGTTCATATGAATGATATTCTCTTTGGAAGCCCACAATGGGGGCTCAAGTTTACCAATACCCTCAAGAATTGAAAAAAAAAAATTAACATATAGCCCTCATCGAAGTGGATTAAAAGGAACATGTTACCCTGAGCCTAGCATACATTCATGGTAGATTGGTCAGAACTTGTATCAACCCTTTGCCAACATACCCAATAAGAAGGAGTAAAGAGAACAAAGGTTGAGGGAATATTAATCAAATTCATCTCTTCCCCAGTGAAACACACTCACCTACTGGAGAACTCAAGGAAATTACTTCACCTATTTCCCTAACAACAGATGGTAAACCTGGCATCAATAACTATAACCCAATAACATAATGGATACATGCACTCTTTAAAATAGATTTAACAATACACGATCACCTCGAAAAAAACTGGATAACCATTATCCAAATTGAATGTGTTTATGGCATGACAATTATCCATTGAATTATTTTATGGGTGTGACCATAAGGATAACTATTATCCAATTGACGACTTGTGTGGCAACTTAATCAACAATTGAATGCCTCCCTATCAGTGAATAAGGCAAGTAGAAAGGTGGTAATGAAAGGGAAACAACAATTGTAAATCAAATTGGAAAGGTGTTGTTTGTGTTTTAAAACTACCAATAACATACTACCATGACTGAGCGTACCTTATAGGCTCAAAGGTGCAGAGTTTTCGCAAATATTCAAAGCTATATGCCAAGGACACACTTGGAGTCACTCGATCATTTGGTCTATCCAACACATATGATTGCACATGCTACAAGATAGTGCAATGATCGTAGTAACTTCACTTCATACATTTTTTCTTTGTGTTTACAATTATTTTGTTACAAAGAGGTTGGTATTGTTATGCACACAAGACTGTGTGCATGACATAAAATTCCTGGTCCTCCTCATTTTCATTTTTTTCTATGCACCCTCATTCAAGTATCGATCATTACATATAGTTGTAACATATATCATTTATGTCAATCTTTGAAAAACAATATATAAATTGACCCTCAAGCTTAACCACGCACAAATTCTCATAACACTTTGGCCCTCACTATTCTTTAGTGATCCATGCACACATTAATCCTTTACATCTTCCAAAAATCACTCCATCAAACCCTACGATGGTTACTAATATATATATTTTAACTCCATATATATATAGTGGCTACATTGGATCAAACAATGTGGACTTTTAGGTCCAAATTAATAGATTTATCAACACTTCAACATTTACTATGTATACATTATATCCATGGAGGAAATAATCAACATGGGCATTCAACATGATAAGATTAGGCATTTTTATTTCATTCCTTTGATGAACAAAAAAACCATTAATGTGTTCCATACAAATCACAACTTCATATTCAATGGGTAAGTTGTCACCTACATAGTTACATTTTCATAAATACATTGTAGCTAGTATTGCCATATATCATGATCGTAGTCCTACTGTCATAGTTGAAGGTATTAAGGACCAATAATTCCATAGTTTATAAACCATTCCATAGCTATAAACTTTTATCAATAACACATAAGGATTTTGTTGGCGATAATAATTTTTATTTCACATGCACATTTATACTTCCTCATCAATTGTTGTCTCTGAGTCTCTCTTTTTTTCCAACATTCTCTAACGAATTTGAGAGATATAAAAAGCATCAAATACTGCAAAATTAAGTGCAAACACATTCTGGTTTTATGTAAGTGTTACCATGGCCATTCTAATTTGAAAATAGATGATAGATAACCCATACCTCGGGCTCTTACGTGTTGATTTCTTCATACATACTTCACAGCAATATATGAGTATTCCATGTTGATTCACAATTTTGACATATTTTATTACTAATCTTATCTAATTAAATAATTAGATCATCGAAGTAGAGCTATAATACTTACTTATAACTCTTGAAAAGATTCCTAGAATCTAGTTTATCACTATGCATTCTTTACAACTACAAAATCATTAGCAATTATAAGAATAAAATTTTCATTGGAATATATATAAATATTTCTTCGGAAAAACTCATTATAGGCATGTAGATTAATTCTATCCTTATTTCTTCAATATCCACTGACCTGAATCAAGGTTTCACAGTACTTCTGTTTTTAAGCTATCCATTTTTGTTAAACAAGAATACTTACTTTATTATCAAGAAATATAGGAGATTTCACTCTTCATATTAAAAAAAAATAAACTTTAGCTATTTCAAAATCCATAAAACAAGCAACCTTAGTTCAAAATTACCTTCGATTTCAAAGGACTTCTCTAATAAATCATTTTAAGATTTAGTTTCAACCTTTATGGATTCTAATGCTTTAGGGAACTACTCTAGAACTTATTGGAATATTTTGGTTATAGCAATTTTATAACCAAACCCTTTAGTGAAGCCTCTTATTTGTTTAGGACCTAGTTTAGGGTGTACAACTCAATCATATCTTACAGATGTGGGTTGGCCCATAGGCTGCAATATTTGAACTTAGAAGCTCATGTACCATTTGTCACATACCTCTTTCACCCAATATTAACAACCACCTAATAGGCTCCCATCACTAAATTTAACTTTGATTAAATTTATATTCAATAATTGTCATATGCATAATTATTCAATCATCTCATAAAAAATGATAAAACATGCAATGATACTCATATGCATAAATATTCGTAAATATAAATAGTTAGGAGCCAACATACAAAACATCCCATTCCATTGAGTCAAACCAGATTAACTGAAAGAATGTCACTTGGAAAATCAAGCACCGCCACCCAACCTAGAACTGACTTCCTCTAGTTCACCCCCGAGCAGAGAGTTCTTGTAATGGATCAACTGCATCTTGATGATCCCTTCAATGGGTATTTAAAGCCCTCTTTCATGATACGATTTCCTTTAGCGACGTCCCGCTTTTGTGGATATTTTTATCCATTTTCCTAGCATTTTCCCAGAAAAACTCACCTTTCTCTCCCGCAAGGCTTTTCCCATAAAATCTTTCCTTTCTCTTCTGCAAGGATTTTAGGTTTTTCTTGCTCGCCTTTCTCTCCCATGAATCTTTTCCCATAAATTCTTTCCTTTTTCTCCTGCTATGCTTTTATGTTTTTCTTAAACTTAGCATCTTTCTCCAACTAAGAAACTTAATGGATACTTATCTCTCATTCCATTAAGTTTATCTAGAATTTGGTCTAGAAGTATTATCATGAAATAGTTATCCATTCTCATTCACCAATGGGATTTTATTTGGCAGGAATCTCATCTCTTGTTGTCTCATTTTCCAAGCGATTAATTTATATTTATTTATTTAATAATAAAGTATTTACTTTCATTGTTACACCTCAGACCTAGCTTTTCTATTACAACTCAATCTTACCTTAGGTTAGACATGATAGAAACAGTGTTACTTACAACAGAGGGTGTTACAATAAACCTAAGGGATCAACAAACCCAAGGGACCAATAATAAAAAATGAAGGGTTTAATAAACCCCAAGAATTAATATTTTAAAACCAATGGATTAGTAAACCCAAGGGACTAATAAACTCTATGGTTTAATATTATAAAAATAATGAATTAGTAAACCTACAGGATACATATTATAAACCTAAGGGATCAACAAACCCAAGGGATCGATACTAAAAACACAAGGGATTAATAAAGCTTAGGAATTAATATTTTAAATCAGAATGATTGATAAACCCACATGACTATTAACATTATAAACGCTAGGGATTGTTAATATTATAAACCCAACATATTAGTAAACCGAAGGGATAAACATTATAAACCAAAGTGGTTAATATTAAATCTTAGGACTATTATTTAACACTTAATATTGTTGTTTAATAAACCCAAGGGATTAATTAATATTATAAATCCAAAGGATTATATTACCAACCTAAAGAATTAGAAAACTCAAGGGATTATTAATATTATAAATAGAAGGGATCAATAAACCCAAGGGAATATTATTATAAATACAAATGATTGATAAATCCAAACAATTAATAAACCAAACAAAATAATATTAAAAACCCAAGCAATTAATAAACCCTAGGAATTAATATTTTAAACTCAAGGGATTTATAAGATTGGAGGGATTATTAATACTATAAACATGTGGAATTATTAATATTATACACCCAAGGAACTATAAACCCAAGGGTTTAATATTATAAACCCAAGGAATTAGTAAATGCAAGGGATGAATATTATAAACCTAATTGACTAATATTAAAAACACAAGGGATTAATAAATCCTAAGAAGTAATATTTTAAAACAAAAGGATTGATAAATTGACAAAATTATTAATATTATAAACCAAAGGGATCAATAAACATTAGGGACTTTTAATATTATAAATGGAAAGAATTAATAAACAAAATGGATAAAATTTATAGACCTAAGGGATTAATATTAAACCCTAGCACTAATATTTAACCCTTAATATTAGGGTTTAATAAACCCAAGGGATTAAAATTAGCAATTGGAATAATTATAAAAATCATGGGATTAATTTTATAAACCTAATGGATGAGCAAACACAAGGGATTATTAATATTATAAACACAAGGGACCAATAAAATCAAGGAATTATTAATATTATAAACCCAAGGGATTAATATTATAAATACAAATGGTTAATAAACCCAAGGAATCAATGAACCCAACAACCTAATATTAAAACCCAAGCGATTAGTAGACCCTAGGAATTAATCTTTTAAACTCAAGGGATTAATAAACCAAATGAATTATTTATATTATAAACCAAAGGCATTAAATTACAAACCCAAAGAATTATTAATATTATAAACCCAAGGAATTAGTAAACCCAAGGGATAAATATTTAAAACCTAAGGGATCAATAAGCCTAAGGGATCACTACTTAAAACACAAAGGATTAATAAATCCTACGAATTAATATTTTAAACCCAAAGTATTGTTAAACCCACATGATTATTAACATTATTAATCTAAGAAATCAATAAACCTTAGCGATTGTTAATATGATAAGGCCAACGAATTAATAAACTGAAAGGATAAACATTATAAACTTAGGGGATTAATATTAAACCCTAGGAATAAAATTTAACCCTTAATATTATGATTTAATAAAACTAAGAAAGTATTAATATTATAAAGCTAAGGAATTAATATTACCAACCTAAGTAATTACAAAACTCAAGGGTTTTATTTTATAAACCCAATGGATCAACAAACCGAAGGGATTAATATTATAAATACAAATAGTTAATAAACCCAGGAATCAATTAAACCAAACAAACTGATTATTTAAAAAACCCAAGGTGATAATAAACCCTTAGAATTAATTTTTAAAGCTGCAAGGGATTATGAAAACCAAAATATTAAATTATAAACCAAAGGAATTTTTTAATATTATAAACCAAAGTGACTAATAAACCCAAGGGTTTATTATTAGAAACCCAATGAATTAGTAAACACAAGAAATGAATGTTATAAATGTAAATGATCAACAAACCCAAGGAATCATTATTAAAAACACATAGTGATTAAATAACCCTAGGAATTAACATTTTAAACTCAAGGGATTAATAAAACCATGGGATTATTAATATTATAAAACCCAATGAATTAGTCAACCCAATGGATAAATATTATAAACCGAAGATATTAACAAGCCCAAGGGATCAATACTAATAATTATTTTTGAGTAATGATTATTAATAAAATTCGTACACTTATGAATACATTACTATTTTAAATTTATTATCATTATTAATTTGAATAAATTAGTTATATCATTATTGGATTATACTAATTTAATAAATAATTAATTGCCATTTTAATTAATAATCAACCACATTGGAAGATAATAATAAATCTTATTAAACCAATGTAATTCATAAAACACTTAAACAACATAGAATATTATAAACCCTAAATAAATTCTTCGACCATGGGTCTCTCTCATTATAGGCACAATGTATTTATATTAAACCCTAGTATTAATATTATAAACCCTATGAATAATATTTTACCTTAGAAATATGAACCCTTAGATTAATAAAATCACGGAATAGATATTATAAACCCAATGGAACAATGAATCCAAGGGATTAATGCTAAAACCCTAAGTTATTATGAATCAAAGGTAATAATATTAAACCCAAGGAATATAAACTAAAAGATAAATGTTAGAAAGCCTAAAATAAACATGGTTGACTGTGGTTGACCATGGTTCATTTTCATAATAAGGAAATATTTGTCACAATGCAACATTCAACCATTGTTGACCATTATTGAGCATGATTGATTTCAAATCAAGATAATCTTTATCACAATGCGACGTTGGATCATGGTTGATTTTGATAATGATAAAATCAATGTCACAATGTGACATTGTACCATGGTTAACCAAGGATGGCCATGATTATAAACCCAAAGGATTTATATTAAACCCAATGAATTATATTATTAACCCCGGCTATTATAAACCCAAGGGATTAATATTATGAATCCAACATATATATGTGACATTGAACCATGGTTGACATTTATAATGACACAATATTTGTCACAATGTGACATGAATCCAAGAATTAATATTATAAACCCTAGGAATATGAACCCTCAGACCAATAAACGCAATGGTTTTATATTGTAAATCTAAGTCAATAATAAACCTAATAGATAAATACTAAAAACCTAAGGGAATAATATTAACCCCAATAGATTAATATTATAAACCCAAGTTGTTTAAACCCCAAGATAAATATTATAAACCTAAAGAAAAACATCGTTGACCATGCTTAACAATCGTTGATTTTCATATTGAGACAATCTTTGTTACAATGCGACATTGGACCATGGTTGACTATGATTTGCCATGGTTTATTATGGTTTTCATATGAAGACAATCTTCTTCATAATGTAACATTTGACAAGGGTTTACTATAGTTGGTTTTCAAAATGAGAGAACATATGTCATATTAAATGTTTTAAATCCCTAAATCCCTAACATCAATATTATAAACATAAAGAATGCAATAATACAAAACAACAATAATAAGCATAGACTACAAACAATGTAAGAACCACATTACAAACCATAAAGACATCAATAGAAAACATTAATATCAATATATTAATACTAATACACTGTAAACCATTAAAACATGATAAACCATCATCACATTAATAATAACACATTTATATCAATCCAATATAAATAATTAATAAATTTTAAAGCATAAACACATTAATATCAATACATGAATATATTAATAATATATAAATCTCAAGAATAATGATATAAACAACATAACATGAAGCCCAACATTAATATTGAAAACCTCAATAACAATTTCATTTACGAAAGGCATCAACACAGTAAAGGGACCCATACAAAAAAAAACCCAGACAATTACAAATACAAGAGAAAAAAAATAAAACAGTAACACCATCACTGGAGCAAAGGAACATAGATGCAAAAAATTGATGAGTGTGTATTTTTGAGAGAACACAATCAGAACCGGAAAGGAACAAAACACATCTAAATTGAACACATTGGATTTAAAGAAGAACAACACAATAAGACATTTTAAGATTAAATATTTACAATTTTCTACATAACAACAACAATGACAAAAAAAAAATCATTTCACGAGCATTGAAAAGAAGAAAGAACATTGAAATTTACATATATTTTTTGTTGTCTTTACATCAAATAATGCCACTACGAAACTTAACTTCAACCACTCCATCAAAATCCATTTATCGAAAAGCTTCATCCAAAACACAACGAGACCGATGACAAAAGAAGCACCAAGTCAAATCAATAGGATAATGATCACAACGCTTCATGCTCTGTAACCAAACCATTCATGTTTTTCTCTCATACTCTCTTTGGTGCACATGCAACAAGTATTTTACATCTTTTTTATTTCATCTAGCACATGAAGATATGCATCAACAAAAGAATGAAGCCAAGTTTTCTATAAGGATTGTTCCGAATATATAAATAAAACTCATCACTCCAGTAATATTGTGCACCACTTTGGAATAATACATGGCATCATTATTCTCCATATATGCATTTCAAAGAAAAAAAGATGAAACAAAAATTAATATGCACATGGACAAACACCTAAGCATACACATATATAAAGATATATACATAAAACATAATACCCCATTTTTACTAATGTTAAGAAATTTAATATTTCAAACCTCATGTTATAAAATAACCTAATATTATATTAACCAAATGATATAAAAATTATACAGATATAAACTTCATTAGGAATAAATATTGTATAAATTAGATGAGTGATAAGAGTCTCTTTATAATAGTCAACAAAAATTTGCAATTTCGTAAACCTAAAGTTTAAAATCCAATATTATTGATGTTAGTAAACCTATATTTGTATTTAAATTATTTTTTATGTTTATATTAATATTTTTGTTTAACATAATATTAATGTTCATGCTCATATAAATAAACATTAAATTCATTTTTTAATATTTAAAAACTGTAATCTTATAAACCTTATGTTATAAAATAACCTAGTGCTACATGGCACCCAAATGAATAAAATCTTATATATATATATATAAACCTAATGTCATTGAACCTTAAAAACCTAATGCTTCAATGGGAAAATATTTATATTGATGTTTAATGAAATGTATAAAACATATTGTTTAATATTAATATTAATATCATTTAAATAATATAATTCCAAATTATATTTAATATTAAATATTAATACTAATATTAATATCAATAGCAATATTAATTAATAACATATTAATAGGACATTAATACCAATATTAATATAAGTAATTCTTGGGCATGCGTGGAATAATTTTTCAAATTAACATTAGATTCAGGTAATATAATATAATATGTTTAGTTAAATTTTTTATTCATGAATAATATGATTGGCGAATATTAATATCAATATGAACCGAATCATTAAATTGGTTTTTTAATAATTGGGTTCATATAACTCATTATTTAGTTGAATGGTCATTCTAAAGAAAACAACAATTAACGCACTTAAAAAAAAGAAGTAATTGAAACAACATAAAAGGATGTAAACAAAATTGTCAATAATTTCTATGAATATGATTATTGTATTAACCTCAAGAATATATAAAATATTATTATACTAAAGGCAAATAAAGATGAAAAAAAGAAATTCGAAAAAAATTCCATAAATAGGATAGAATATTATTAGTTGCATGTCACAACGATATGGACATCAATTGCTCCTCTTCTTTATTCCTAGTTGTGACATACGCACTATTTTTCATATTGTCATAACGCTGAAAAGAGAGAGGCGGTGAAATACGTAAACCATCTATTGGTTTCACTCTTGATATGGTTGTGAAGGTTAGGCCTTGCTACTCTTTATTCCCAACATCAATTGATGCTCGTTCTTAAGTCAACCACTATGACTTGTGGATTGTAAGAGCGCATGCCATCTTCAAAGGAATTTGTTTTTGATTTCCTCTTATTATTGGTGTGATAGGTACAATTTTTGGATTTCTTGCATCAAATGGAACACCGACATACTTGTCAAAAAGAACAGTTGTGAACATTGGAAGATGAGGTGGCTTAGAGGTAGGCTTTCAAAATATATCCTTCACATAACCAAGTGCACCATTCACCAATACAACTTCAACCCACAAATCACATTTCAACATAACATGCTAACCACAACACAACAAAACTTCACGACCTAATTGATCATCATCAACACCAATGATTTCTGAACGCCTTGAATGCTTAACAATACATTGTGTAATTGAAGAGTTTAATGATTTTAACATATTCTTATTATGAAAGTAGACCAACTTATTTGTCAGAATCATGTGAACTGTTGAATTAAATAAATCCCTTTCTCTAGGATGCAACCTCATATCAACTCGTGACATAAGAAACTTTCAATCTTCAAGAACATGTTTTGCATTTCTTATGTTATTGGGGACTCAACGAAAACAAGATTGTTTGTCATTATTCTATTGTTGGTGCAATATTATGTCGAGATTGACAACAATGTTCAGTTTTTTCCACAATACTTTCCCTATTGTGTTTCCTACATACAAAGGCTTATCTCTCATAGGAGGTAGTTGGCCAAGGTCACCCACAAGAATGATGGATCTACCACCAAAAGCATAATTATTTTTCTCTCTAAATGCTTCTCATAATCAAGAATTTATTGGCATGAATAACCTTGATCCTAGAAAGCTCATTTCATTAATCAATATATATCAAATATTCCTCATTTCTTCTTGGACTATCCCTAGTGATTTCCCCTTTAGTAGTTGCATATATTTAATTGGAATTTTTAGAGCCGAGTGTATTGTTTTTGCATGTATATTAAAATCATTTATTCCTATTGGGGCAAGAAGAGACAAATGACTTCTTCCATTACTGTAAAAATTAGAAAGAGCTTTAAAAATACAATGGATAAGTAAAGACTTCCCAATGCCTGAAGTGCTATGAACAATCATAAGAAGAGCTTCACGACTCTCACATTCAGCAAAGTGCCTTAAAACGATTTCAAAAGTGAATCTTTGTTTTCCTAGCAATGAATATAGAGATTCAAATATTCTATTTGAAAGGTAAACAATATCACCCCTTGATTTTCCATTCCTTATAAAATTAATAGCTTCTTCTGCGAGGGATATATCAAAGTACCTTCGACCAAAGGTGTGAAGATCAGAGACATTCACATCATTTGGTGGAACCGAGCATGAGAAAATATGCCATTCTTGAAAATCATCTTCAAGATTCATTTCTTGATTAGTGAAATCACCATCTACTTCATCTTCAATATTGTTGATAATTAATGGATTTCTATCAACATGCCATGCTCGATATCGTAAATTCCTCCAATTTTACATAATGATTTCAACTGAAAGGCCAATTTTTACAAGAATGTTATGAAATGGCTTGTACAAGAGCAATTTTTTTTCCAAAAAAAGGTTTCAAATTCGTCTGAAGCCTCACTAGGAACAGAATAAAATCGTGGCAAAACTTGAACAATAGCATGAGCATATATAGGTTTCCATGGATCTGTTCGTGCTTTTTATAAAATGTCCAAGATCTTGTTGTTTTTATCAAAGATAGATGTTCAAAGAAAAAGGGTCTCTTCTGATAATATTGAACAAAATTATTTTCAGATGAACAATGTAGGCCATCCATTGAGATTTTTCTAAAAAATCTTTCTTCTAAAATTTAAGGAAATAAATTTCTGACTACAAACAATAAGAGGTAGCTTAAGCAACATACAACACATTTCTTCTGCTACAAGTTCACGATCAACAATCATTTCTGTAAGAAACCTTCTGTATGCACATAAAGCACGATCTTGAGAGCTAAGAGAATTTGAAATTCTAGTTAATATATGATGATAACTTTCATACCTTTTTTCTGCTTTTTATGAATACTTAGCAATATATTTCAAGACATCATACCGAGAAAGCACTGGTTGGAAATCAACATTTGCATGCTACATTGTTAGAAGGTCAATGTTATGTACATTGAGCCTATCATCATTTCTCATTGGCTCACATTTCTTTCTTCCTTGATCATCTATGAACAATCTTGATTCATCACAAATATCCCATGGATAATTATATCGACATGTGATAATATTTCCCTTTTTGCGCAAGCAAGAATCTACACTACACTTTGTGTGCCTTTGGACATGGTTTAAAAGTTCTTCATAATCATCATGGGGATTCCAAGAGAAAATTTGATCGATATTCAATAGCCAAGTGTCATCATTGAGGCTTTGTGTAACCATTATGTTGCGACCATGTATGTCACATGGATTCCATGCAGTTACATACTTGTCAAACGATCTATTTTCAATATTTACATCATAAGCATTTGACCAATAAAGTATTTCCACGTCAGGAGCACCTTGAAACCATAGGAAACCATGGATTTATGATGAACCTCTACGATGCTACTCATATCTAAAGAAAATGAAGATATAGTCACTACAAAAACTATAAATATAATCATAATAAACAATTGACAAAGCATAGAAAATAAATTCAACAACACAAACATGTACCAAAAGTATTTAGCTTTAAGATATTTTTAGATAACTTCACCTCAAAATATATTGAACATATGGTGAATAAATGTGGCAACAATATGAGGGTATTGGATAACATTCTCAATTTTCATATTATTCTGATTTAAAGAACAAGAATGTGAATGTATGGCCATGAGGTTATGCAAAATTGGCCACTTTCTGTCAGTTCCACTCAAAGTAAAAAATAAAGATGGACATCCAAACTGAGTAATCATGTCAGCTAATTCAACATGAAACTTAGTCCAATATGCTCGTGTACCTCCTAGAGAAGAACCAAACCACATAATATGCTCAACTAACTTATCATCTAGTAAATTAGAAAGTTTGTGACACAACTCTTCAATTGTTGTAGGTGAGTTATCATGTAAATGTTTCTTTACAAAAATTGTAGGAGTTGCTTGGCTCTGATTTCACATTATCATGTTAATTAGGTAATATCTAAAGCCAAGATGGCTTCCAAATCTTATATCATAGTAGCTAAAAATATGAAATGCATACTCATGAAGTTCAACACGTATTTAGCTAAGAATATGAAACACATACTCATGAAGTTCAACACTACAAATACGTGGTTGCAACCAATCAACTTCACCAGTGGGGAACAATGTGGGGAATTCTATATCTAATAAACCCTTTGTATTATATTCATTGCCTATAGAGGTTCCAATATTGGGCCAATCCATTTCTTGAACAAGTAAAGAATCAATAATATCAAGAAATGATCTAATTTCTTCCACTTCTCTCTGTTCAATTGGTAGGTGAGAAACAAAAGAAGAAGGCGAAGAGGGAAAATGCTCAATTGGTAACCCTTCATTATTAGTTTCATTGATCTTAGATTCTTCAAGATCACAATCAAAAATGTTAAGATTGGAGGAGACATTTTTTTATATTTCGAGAAGAGCATTCACTGAATCATATTCAATTACAACATCTCGATAATATTGAGCGGCATGTCTCCTCAAAAATAGGAAGTCAAGATCTTCAACATGTGGGGAAAGACTTTATACAATTGTAGAAATATCTTGAGGAAAGCTAATTGTGTGGTAACTATACTTATATTTCCCACCTCGAGCATGTGTCACTTGCATAATAGGATTCACACATGATATTAGCATTTCTTCAAGTTGAGTAAGAACTCTTAAAATATGAGGTTGCTCACGAGGATCCATATTATTATATCGACAAAAATAATGGGCACTTTTTTCATTCTTACATCATCTACAAACATGTCCTTCAAATCTCTCAAAACTTGGATTCTAAAATATGATCCTTGGATAATGTAACATATGTGGATAATTGAAAAGTTATTTATCTTTGCTCGAAATATCCTATGAACTACAAGCATGTTTTCATCAAAATGAATATGATCTCTATCAGTCAAACCATGTTGACAACCATTTGGAAGGCTAATCTTTCTTCTAAAATGTATTTCATATTCAGCAAAATGAGATTCCCTTCTCAAATTTGAAATCACGTGGAATGGATCTATGACAAGGCCTTTCCAAATATATGGTCTACATTTCTCGAATGTGAGAGGATGAAATAGTGTATTTTTCATAAAAGATTATAAAATTTAATATCCAACTAATTATAAATGAAAAAATGAGAAAAATAATCAAATGCATTCAAAATTTACAATTGTTTGGTGATGTAGATGAAGGCTATGAGATGGTCCATCTTCACTTCTAACATTATTGGATGGAAAATTTAGGGAGTTAGTTTCTATGCCTCTATTCAAATGAGTTGTTTCCTATTCGAACGAAATAAAATACATTATAGAATTAAATGTCAAACCAAATAAATATTCAAAAATGGAAAAGAAATCAAATACGTTGAACAATTACATTATTTTGACAATTTGATGTTTTGGATTCCATTTCTCCAACATGATCATATGAAATCATTTTTTCTCCATAAAAGGTTATAAAACACAATGTCCAACTAACTATAAATGAAAACTGAGAAAAAACTAAAATTTAGGCAACATTTACATTTGTTTGGCGATGTGGATGAATGTTATGAAATGGTTCATCTTCACTTCTAACATCAGTAGATTGAACATCTCTGAAGTTAATTTCTATGCCTCTATTGAAAGGAGTTGTGTCTTGTTCGAAGAAGATAAAATACGTAATAAATTCAATTTCCAACTAACTAAAAATACAAAAATTGAAAAGAAAATCAAATACATTGAACATTTACATTAATTTTCCAATTTGATCATCTAGGATAATGTAGAGGAAGTTTATGACATGTTTAATCTTCACTTCTAAGATTAGCATATGGAACACTTGGGAGTTAATTTCTACCCCTCTATTAAAATCAGTTGTATCATGTTCGAAAAAAAGAATATACCTCATAAGTTAAGTAAAAAAAAAATGCAAATAGAGGAATATAAAAAAGGAATTGGTATTGTATCCAAAATCAAAATATCAATATCAAAATATAATTGGGATACCTTCATTTTTCCACATGAAATTCTATCAAGGATGATTGATTCTCTTGGGGGGGACAACATTAATTTGAGAAGGGGGGTTTGAAGATATGATGTTTCAAGCAACTGGGTACAAATTAGCAAACAAATGGCCAAGTAAAATATCATCCAAACCATCATATACGGTGTCATCATTGCATCCTCCATGGATGTTTTGCAACCTTTGGCCTTCCTAGAAACTTGCAATTGCAAACGTAGAAAGGTTAGGGTGGACATTAGCATCCATGTTATTGACATGATGATATTCCCAATTCCAAGATGTTCCCCCCCTATTATGAACATTGTGAGGAGAGAATCGAACAACAAAATTATGCTAACAAAGAACATATTCTGATAATGAACTATCAATGTGAAATGTTCTTTCCATTATATCATTCATACTACGATACTTACATGGGATTAGAAAATCATTTTGAAAAGTGGTTTCACTTGTTATTATATGATATGTAGCTCTCCTGCACTCATTTTTTGTGTCATTATTTTGTTGATACCGGAAATGACGACTTTGATTAGACCCATCACATGATGTTGGAGACAGATTTTGTTTTCATGTACACTTTCTTGTGCCTTTAGATCACATGTCTCCAATGAATAATAACATATTTATAATGGAAACATAAACATGGAACATAACATATATTTATAATAAATAATCGCAAAAGAATGAAAATGGCATAAGTTTATGTAGAAGCATCCAGCTAAGGGTACCATGACCGGGTGTTGGTCTCTGCCAAGGTGGAAAGATTTATCAATGTTTGGTTTCTTTATGTTTGATTAGTCAAAGAAGAATGTAGGGACTTGTTTTTTTAATTTCATTATTAGTTAGGGAACAGTATAGTTAGTTAGGGTAACTGTCAACAATGTTTGTCTTTTAGTGAGTAATTCATCTTATAACTATTTCTTCCATTTAAAACGAAAAAAGACATCTATGTCAATTGTAAAATCTTGCAATTCAAGGAGAACCAAATGAGTTAACAGTTATGTAACTAATAAAAGAAACAACTGAAGCGTAACTGTGCACAGTTCAGGTAACTGAGCAAACAATACAAATATGAAATGTAAATCATTCTGAGGGGTTCAGCATATGAGAACAGTAATAGAATACAGAGAATAATCTTCTTCCATACAAGTCCATCGGTAACAGTTGTTGTAATGTCTATCTACTTCTTCTTAATCATTGAGTAAACCAAATAAGAAGATACACTGCATGTCTATCCTTTTCATTCATTTTCTCTCCTAAAGAACAGTGAGTAGACAAAGAAAATTGCACGGAAATTTCCAGCACGAAGGTTGGTAATCGACAAACAGAGACCACGACTGGAAGATCCAAATACATTACGAATAGTTCGACCTAGAACGAGCATATAATCGTTGAGTAAAAAAACCCAGGATAGAGGTAACAAATACAACCGAATACATTGTATTTATTTTCATTCCAAACAGAAAAATATTTGCATACATATTATAGTCCACAAATAATCCACGAATAGCGAAAGGAACTAATGAACCAAAAAAACCCTAAGGTGAGGATTTTGGATGGCCTCAAACACAGAGGTTCACAATTACAAACTTGGCAAAATCAAACAAGGGTTTGTACCAACTAACCCGGGTCGCATAGCGACGACATATAGGTACAGGCAAACCAGAATCGGGACTTTACCCAACAAAACCGGTAGAGACTAACTATTAAAAGAAAAATGACAACCGTAGCAGAGCCTACCAGGACAGAGCTGAAGTGTTCACACTAACCACGCCAAAGAATGAACCCCCAACTTGTGCAATTAAAAACGGGGCAACATTGTCAGCCCAAATGAAGAGTAGGAATAGCAAGAAGTAAATGAAACGTAAAGAAATTGTCTGCACAGTGAATGAATCAATTACCTGGAGGTTTAGTCGCATGGGAGGAATGGAAACCCACTGAGCCACAGTCCACGGTGATAGCTTGAGACCAAGTATCCATTCTTGTTAGAGTCGAAGGAAGACAGAGCAGAAAGACGAATCATGGATAGATAGCTTACCTGGAGTGAACTACGAGCAGGAGGAGGCCACCGCAATTGTGACCAGTAGCATGCACACCCATTAATCAAATTTAATAAGCAGGAGAATCACAATCAAACTAGAACAGTGGAGCAAATACAAGTCGAGCAACCGAACAAAACATACAGTAGTCATTTTCTTACATAAACAAGTAGAACCGTCACTCTATGCCCAACGAACCGAGCCCATAAGTCACCAGGACAAACGCAGGTGCCATACTCACAAGTAACACAACCCATAGTCAGTGCATGCAGAGCCGTGGCTTAACACCACACATTCGCAGTGCGAAAACCTTGTTTCCAGACCAAACCCCCAGCGCAGCAGAGTCACAGAACAAAAATGAAAGAGTGACAATAGAAGGTAGGGTTTTGGCATAGACCGAGAAGCGGGAAAACAATAAACAAGGCAAGGACCACCAGCACAACAACATTAATGACTGTCCTAAATGCCACCCAAACGAAGTCCAGAACCATCTCACCATTAATCTCTAATCACTGGAGTTTGAATCATTGTTTAATTATATAATTGTTGATTAAGCAATCATATTATTGTTAACCATCAAAGTTTGGAATTGCGGGCTGGACCCATCATAGTGCTATCAGAGCAGTGTTTAGTGTTTTCTTGAGAAATGGAGGTTGGAAGATGAGGACGTGGAAGAGATGATCGAAGAGCAGTAGATGAGGGATTGCGAGAGGAGATCAGGATCCTTACTACCCGTTTAGGGCAGTTGAAGCAGGAAGGAGAAGGGATCCAGAGGTAGGAGATGATAGCGAAGAAGAAGTCATAGTGACAACAGATGGATCGGATGAAGATGGGCTAGAAATGAGACTATTGAAGTCGATCCTATTGGCGAGCAGGAAACCTAAACCAGAAATCCCGAATTATGATGGCAGTTTGTCCACAAAGGTTCTATTGGACTGGATCAGTGAGCTGGATAAGTATTTTGAGTGTGAAGAGATCAGTGAAGATCAGGGAGTTAAGTTCACTGAAATAAAGTTGAAGGGACACGCAACCTTGTGGTGGGATAGTGTCCAAAAAAAGAGAAGGAGGATGAACAAGTTGCCAATCAAGAAATGGTCAAGGATGGTGGCCAAGTTGAAAGGTAGATTTCTACCCAAGGATTACCAAATTGCACTACATCGACAAGTGCAGAATCTGAAGAAGAAAGGGATGACACTAAGGGAGTACACTATAGAATTCTACCGGGTAGATTTAAGAACTAGTTATATGGAAGACACCGCAGAGAAAAAAACAAGGTATGTGAATGGTTTAAGGTTAGACATATTAGATGAAATCAGCATTCTTTCCCCGAAAAATAGAGAAGAAGCCTATCAAAGTGCTATGAAAGCAAAAGAGAAGATCACTAGGAAACAAAATGCTAGGAGAGAACAGGGAACTGACAGATGTAGAGGACAGTCTTATGGCAGAGTATGAACTGCTAGCAATAGTGAAGAAGGCAGCAGTTCCAAAACTTCTAGGACAGCAGAAAAAGGTGACAGCACGAGAGGTGGCAGGCCATATCAGCAATGTAGGGGAAATGGCTGAAGCAGAGGAGCTAGTTATCAATGTTATAGGTGCCACAAGTGCGGGCACAGATCTTTTGAGTGTCCTGAGGTGGAACAAGCTAGACAGAGAGGTGTGTATGTCGCATAGCCGAGGAAGCAAAGGAACCTCCCCAAGAAGCAGAAAATATGTCGGAAACAGGGGAAGCCTTAGTTTTGAATAAGGTGTTGTTGAAACCAACCCAAGAAACAACTAAACAAACTCAAAGGAAAGCTTTGTTCCGGACAGTTTGTAAGTCACATGGCAAATGTTGTAAGCTGATTATCGATAGTGGGAGCACAGACAATCTGGTTGCCACGGAGATGGTGGAGAAATTGGGCTTGAAGCGGTTGAAGCACCCCACTCCTTACAAGGTATCATGGCTGCAAAAAGGCCATCAAATGTTGGTGGATAAGCAATGCGAAGTGGAGTTTCATATCGGTAGGTATAAGGATAAGGTCATTTGTGACATAATGCTGATGGATGTATTTCACATACTGCTAGGCAGGCCATGGAAGTATGACAGGAAAGTAGTACATGACAGGAAGACAAATTGTTATAAGTTTGTTAAAGATGGGATCAAGTACATGCTTGTGCCCATCAAGGAGGAAGAGACAGTGGAAACAAGAGGGATGAGAGTGTTGTTAATGGGAAAAAAATAGTTTTTAAAGCAGATTGAAGACAGTAAAGTAAGCTATGATGTTGTAAGAAGAGCAAAGATAGTGCTGCTACACATAGAGATGTCAGATTTTCCCACAGAAATTTAGCAGTTGCTACAGGAGTTTAGCGATATAGTGGTGGATGACTTAACACTTAAACTACCCCCTAAGAGGAGTATAAGTCATCATATTGACTTTATACCTAGAGCAAGTTTTTCGAATAAGGCAGCATATCAGATGAGCCCCAAAGACAATGAGGAGATCAGAAAATAGGTGCAGGAATTGCTAGATAAAGGGCTAATAAGGGAGAGTTTGAGCCCCTGCGTAGTTCCACTAGTTCTCATTCCCAAGAAAGGAAGAGAATGGCGAATGTGTATAGATTCAAGGGCCATCAACAAGATTACCATTCAGTACAGGTTTCCACTGCCACAGATGGATGACATGATGGACTGCCTGAGCGGGGCAGTATATTTTTCAAATATTGATTTAAAGAGTGGGTATCATCATATTCGAATCCAGAAGGGGATGAGTGGAAAACAACCTTCAAAACTAATGAAGGACTGTATGAGTGGCTGGTAATGCCATTCGGATTGAGCAATGCACCCAGTACCTTTATGCAGTTAATGAATGAAATTATGAAAGAATTCATTGGGAAGTTTGTAATAGTGTACCTGGATGATATACTAATTTTTAGCAAGACGAGGGAGGAACACTTTCGACATGTTCGAAAAGTGCTGGAAAATTTGCAACAAAATAAGCTGCTAACAAATCTGAAAAAGTGTACTTTTCTGCAAAAAGAATTGGTTTATCTGGGCTTTGTGATTGCAGAAAATGAGTTGAAGATGAACCCAGAGAAGATTGCAGCAATTGCCAACTGGCCATCCCTGAAATTCTATTTGAGGTACGTAGTTTTCATGGGCTAGCGAGTTTTTACCAAAATTTTATAAGAAATTTCAGTGAAATCTGCACATCTATGTTGGATACTATACATAAGGCAAGTCAGCCTTTTCATTGGACTGAGGCAATAGAGAGGAGTTTTCAGCTACTGAAGAAGAAGATCACAAAGAGACTGATCCTAAGATTACCAGATTTTAAAAAGATTTTTCAGGTTCATTATGATGCGAGTGGTATAGCCATTAGAGTTGTACTCAGCTAAGAAGATAAACCTGTTGTGTTTTTCAGTGAGAAGCTGAATGAAAGCAGGTAGAAGTATTCATCTTACGACAAGGAATTCTATGTTGTCGTCCAAGCACTGAAACATTAGAGACACTATCTGCTAGGGAATGAGTTTGTTTTATTCTCAGATAATTATGCACTGCAATATGTGATGCAGCAACACAAGCTGAATCACAAGCATGCTAAGTGGGTTGAATATTTGCAGAGTTTCACCTTTGTGTTGAAACACACCAATGGGTAGGCCAACAAGGTGGCGGATGCGTTGAGCAAAAGAGCCTTAATCTTGCAGGAGAGTACTATACAAGTGCTAGGCTTTGAGCACTTGAAAGACTTGTATCAGACTGACACGGATTTCAAGGAGGCTTACGAAGCATGTCAGAATCCTTTGGTGAGAGACAATATTCTGTGGTTGGACTATAATTTGCAGGAGAAGTTGTTTTTTAGAGGAGGATAGTTATGCATTCTTGACTACTCGGTGAGATATAATATCATTCTGGAGAAGCACAGTGGAGGTCTAGCCGGACATTTCAGCATAGACAAGACATTAGAGCAACTCATCCATTTTTACTATTGGCCAAAAATGTGAAGGGATGTATAGAGATTTTTGACTACATGTAAAGTGTGTCAGTTGGCAAAAGGACACAGTCAAAATATGGGACTTTACACGCCATTGCCCATTCCAAGTAGACCGTGGGACTCAGCAGCTTGGACTTCGTCTTGGGTCTACCAAGGACACAGTAAGGTTATGATTCGGTGATGGTAGTAGTGTACTAGTTTTCGAAGATGGCACATTTCATCCCTTGCAGAAAAACTAGCGATGCCACTCACGTGGCCCACTTGTTCTTTATAGAGATTGTCAAGCTACATGGTCTACCTAAGTCCATCCTCTCTGATAGGGACATGAAACTTACAAGGCAATTTTTGTGCACCCTGTGGAAGAAGATGGAAACGCAATTAAGTTTTAACTCTGGTTATCACCCGCAGACTGACGGGAAAACAGAGGTGGTAAACAAAAGTCTGGGGAACCTACTACAAAGTTTGGTCGTTGAAAATTCTCGAATGTGGAATCAGCTACTTACCTAGGCAGATTTCACTTATAACGACTCACCCAATCGTAGCATGGGTTAAAGTCCTTTCTAGATATTGTATAGCATGCATCCTCGTGGAGTGCATGAGTTACAAGATCTAGGACAGCAGGAAAGATGGGGTGCTGATGGGGAAGAATTTGCTAAAGTGATGAATGATATGCACGAGAAAGTGAAAATAAAGTTGCAGGACAGCAGTCAAAAGTATAAGCAGCGAGCAAATTTGAAGCGGAGAGACATACAGTTCAACATGGGGGATGAAGTCCTTGCACATCTACACAAGGAACATTTTCCTAGAGGTGCATACAACAAGCTGAAGTACAAAAAGATAGGTGCTTGCAAAATTCTCCAGAAATTTTTAACTAATGCTTATGAAATACAGTTGCCATCAGGAATAGGCATCTCGCCTATCTTTAATGTGGCAAACCTATTTCCATACACTGCTGATCCACAAGAAGAAGACAGTACTGCATGGCCTACACGGGACACACAAGAGGGAAGTGATACTTGGATGAGACAAATGCCTTACATTCAGCCCCCTGAGATCAAGAGGATCCTCGACACTTAGGTGGCCAAGCGAACTCAGCAGAAAGAGTATCTACAATATTTGGTCAAGTGGAAGAACCGTCCTATTGAGGACAGTTTGTGGCTTAACACCAGGCAGATAGAGCATGTGGGTTATTTAGTCAAGAAGCTCATGGGCTGGAGTCATCATTTCTTTTTACCCTGGGAGCCTAACACAGGAGCATCTAGCTAAGGGCACCATGAGCGAGTGTTGGTCTCCCCTAAGGTGGAAATATTTATCAGTGTTTGGTTTATTTATGTTTGATTAGCCAAAGCAGAATGTAGGGACTTGTTTTTTTAATTTCATTATTAGTTTGGGAACAATATAGTTAGTTAGGGTCACTGTCAACAATTTATGTCTTTTCGTGAGTAATTCATCTTATAACTATTTCTTCCATTTAAAACAAAAAAATACATCTATGTCAATTGTAAACTCTTACAATGCAAGGAGAGCTGAATGAGTTAACAATTATGTAACTAATAAAAGAAACAACTGAAGCATAGCTGTGCACAGTTCAGGTAATTGTGAACAAACAATAGAAATATGAAATGTAAATCGTTCTGAGGGGTTCAGCATATGAGAACAGTAATAGAATACAGAGAATAATCTTCTTCCATACAATTCCATCTGTAACAATTATTGTAATGTCTATGTAGTTCTTCTTAATCATTGAGTAAACCAAATAAGTAGATATAGTGCATGTCTATCCTTTTCATTCATTTTCTCTCCTAAAGAACAATAAACACACAAAGAAAATTGCACGGGAATTTCCAACATGAAGGTTGGCAATCGAAAAACAGAGACCACGACCAGAAGATCCAAATACATTATGAATAGTTTGACCAAGAAATATAACCGAATACACTGTATTTCTTTTCATTCCAAATAGAAAAATATTTGCATACATATTACAGTCCACATATAATCCATCGAATAGCGAAAGAACCTAACGAACCAGCAAAACCCTAAGGTGAGGGTTTTGGACAGCCTCCAACAAGAGGTTCACAATTACAAACTTGGTGAAATCAAACAAGGGTTTGTATCAACTAACCCAGGTCGTATAGCGATGACAGATATGTACAAGTGAACCAGAATCGGGACTCTGCCCAACAAAACCGGTAGAGACTAACTATTAAAAGTAAAATGACAACAATAGTAGAGCCTACCAGGATAGAGCCAAAGCATTCACAGTAACTACGCCAAAGAATGAACCCCCAACCTGTGCAATTAAAAACAAGGCAACATTGTCAGCCCAAATGAAGAGTAGGAATAGTGAGAAGTAAATGAAACGTAAAGAAATTGTCTGCGTAGTGAATGAATCGATTACTTGGAGGTTTAGTTGCGTGGGAGGAATGCAAACCCACTGAGCCACAGTCCACGGTGACAGCCTGAGACCAAGGAGACGTTCTTGTTAGAGCTAGAGGAAGACAGAGGAGAAAGACGAATCATGGAGAGATAGCTTACCTAGAGCGAACTGCGAGCAGGATGAGGCCACCGCAGCTGTGACCTGTAGCATGCACACCCATTAACTAAATTTAATAAGAAGGAGAATCATAATCAAACTAGAACAGCGGAGCAAATACAAGTCGAGCAACCGAACAGAACATACAGTAGCCATTTTCTTACATAAACAAGCAAAATTGTCACTCTGTGCCCAAGGAACCAAGCCCATAAGTCACCAGGACAAATGCAGGTGCCATACTCACAAGCAGCACAACCCATAGCCAGCGCACGCAAAGTCGTGGCTTATCACCACACATTCGCAGCATGAAAACCTTGTTTCCAGACCAAACCCTAAGCGCAGCAGAGTCACAGAACAAAAATGAAAGAGTGACAATAGAAGGTAGGGTTTTGGCATAGACCGAGAAGTGGGAAAACAATAACCAAGGCAAGGACCGCCAACACAGCAACATTAATGACGGTCATAAATGCCACCCAAACAAAGTCCATAACCATTTCACCATTAATCTCTAATCACCGGAGTTAAAACCCAAATCATTGTTTAATTATATAATTGTTGATTAAGCAATCATATTATTGTTAACCATCAGAGTTTGGAATTGCGGGTTGGACCCATCATAAGTTTTTATTTTGGAAACCATATAAAAAGGTGAAAACATTATATTGTATTTTTCCAACCATATAAATATATGAAAATGTATTAGGAATTTTCCAAATGGCTAAAACAAAAATGGTTGAATTTTCCTGTTTCATATTAAGATCGTATTGAGAAAACCGTATTACTTGAACACAATATTGTAAGAATTAAATGACTTGGAAGTATATCTAAATATTTAAAACTATATATTATGAAAATATAAATGTAGATATTAAAATGTCCTTAAAGATATGACATTTTTTAGAATCAATGAGAAATAACTAATAGAAATAACACGTATAATAAAATTCATAGTAATTATAATGATACATACAAATAAAAATGTAGAGCATCCAAACACATTTAAATGTAATTAAGAAAAATTAAGAGAATACAATATGAAATATTTTCTAGCAAGTTGCAATGGGAATAAATATCCAACATCTCATACATACACATATTCCTGAAATTTCAGTAGGAGCCATATAAATATTCAAACAATTATAATTTTAAAGTATTAGCTTATAAACCCAAATTCTATAGAGTATAAAAATTGGAAATATTTTCCACAACCATAGAAATTAAATAAAACGAAAATATAGATAAGAACTCGTAATAGGACCAATAGCCTAAGACTCCATTCCATATCTACTAGTGGAACCTCATCAACAAAATCCATATAGGGAACAAATACAAAAACACAATTAGAATTTTAAAGTATTAGCATATAAACCCAAATTCTATAGAGTATAAAAATTGGAAATATTTTCCACAACCATAGAAATTAAATAAAATGAAAATATAGATAAGAACTCGTAATAGGACCAATAGCCTAAGACTCCATTCCATATCTACTAGTGGAACCTCATCAACAAAATCCATATAGGGAACAAATACAAAAACATTTCCAAATTCATTCAAATCATTGCACTTATGCAATGTTGGATGACATTTGTTGACTAGTTGAATTATCAATATCTATTGGAAAATAGAGGTCAGACATCATATCATATAATAGGAAAGGAAATTCATTGCATTTACACCTAAGAACCATACCATGGATTATTCGAAATGGAATATAACTAGGACATTTGTTATTTATATTTGTAGAAATTTCTTCCAACAACTTCCATCTAAAGCCCCAATTATCCCCAAGTAGTCAATTCTTCATTCAATGCACCATTGACCAAATTGGAAATTTTCTAATTCTTCAATCGATCGCACAAAAGTGGAGTCATCATTGACAAGGCATATCGATTGATTCTTGTATATTTCTAATGACATACACCATATGTTAGTGATTGGAACAAATGAGAAACCCCATTCATTTTTTATTACATCAAACCAGTAGATTGTATACCCATATCGATGATAATATTCATATTCCTTGTCTAGATAAAGCCAAAAAAATTTACTTTTATAAAACACTGCATTCTTAGGGGGTGAAGTGCCACCAAATGGAAGATCAACCCTTCGCCAAACCCTATCAAAGCTACTACAAACATAAAATTTAGGTTTCATTCTATCATACATATGTTTCAGAACAAACTGGTCATATTTTTTGCTATTGACTATTTCCAATAATGAAAAGAATCCCCAATCTCAAATTTCTATTATCCCTATGTTCTTAAAAGCCCTTGTAAATGGATTCATTAAAAAACAGTTTTGTGAATGGGAACATTTTTTTGGTAATGATAAAACTACCACTGATCCAACAGTAGACTCTACTCTTTGTCTTGAATCTACGAATCACAAATGAAAATGGGGTACCTGGCCATTCTGATTAAGGTATTCAGCAACAAAATAATTGTCTTCATTGTTAAGGAACCATAAATCTAAATTCAGTCATGAAGACATGATTGCAATGCAATAAGAAATAAGGGTTTTGCAGAACATTCTTCCATTGCTTAAAAACAGTGCTAAAGTTGATCACAATCAACAAAGGAAGCCAAAGAAAGACAATTTCAAGAATTTAAAATGGAATACAACTCCAAATAGATCGATCCATGATCAAACAATGAAATCGCCTAGCATAAAAAAAAACATGTGAAATCAACAAAAAAAATTAACTAATGTTGAATAAAATTAAAGGTAACATATATACGTAATTTTCCATCTACATATAGAGTAAACTTAATATATACATATTGTGTAAAATCAAATGACTCATAAGACTATTATTACATATTGAGTGGACCTAATGGTTAAGAGCATGTGTTTCCTCCTAAGAGGTCACATGTTCAAACTAGAGGGGGTAGAGTATGTATGCCTTTGTAGACTTAGCAATAAAATCGTTGTGTGGAGGTGGGTCCGTTTACCCACAAACAAGGGAGTCTCATACACCAATTTGGTGTCATGACATTAAAACTAGATAATAAAAATAATAACAATAGTCAACAAAAATTCACAATTTTATAAACCTAATATTTACAATCCAATATTATTAATATTAATAAATCTATATTTGTATTTATATTAATGTCTATGCTTAATATTAATGTTAATGTTTATATATTATTTTTTTTAATATTATATCAATGTTTATGCTCAATATAAATATTAACATAGAGCCATTTCATTGTTAATGGTTTAATTAACATTAAAACTTAATCTTATAAACCTCATGTTATAAAATAGCAATTTTTAAATGAACCAAATGATAATAAAAACACCAAATATTTTAAACCTAATGCCATTGATACTAAATAAACCTAAAGTTATTAAACCTAATGTTATAATGGAAATATTTATAGCGATGTTTAATGATAATGTTCAGATTAATTTACACATTCAAAATTTAGTTTTCTATAAATTATATATTTAATATTAATATTTATGTTTAATAATAATAATAATAAGATCTAAATAAAAATATTAATATTAATAAAGATATTGATGTTAAATATTAATATTGATATTGATGTATAATATTAATGTTAATATGACTCAGATGCGGGTGCCAACTTGACAGATGGAGGCCATGTGCCTGCCACGAGGAGAGCTCCGCGAGAAGGCGACTTGGAGCTATGCAATGAAGTTCATTAAGGCAGCATTGAATGGCATTCAATTCCATTTACGTCGATCGCTGTCCCAAGGAATTTACAAAGGGTCCAGCAGAATGAATAGGCGCGGAATGTTAGCGGAGGATTGCCTGTCTGAACAGGCGCGGAATTGCAACCCAATTGTGCACGAGAATGGCTGTTTGGTGAGGAAGAAGGAGGGTGCTGGAGTGGGTAGGCCTCTGCGCAAACCCAGGCTCTGTGCAGGGATGAAGAATTATTCCAGGCATCGAGGGAAGATTGTGGTAGGGGTTAACCAGTTGGACCGCTCCTTCCAGACACTGTATATTTCAGCAGCAAGAAAATCTCAATTCCCCAAGGCGAAGGTGAATAAGGAAAAGCTTGAGGTTACGGGTCAGCTGTTGAAGGCTACAGAGCATCATAAGCTTGAGATGGCTCCTCGGCAACGTGCCACGCCCCGCTGTGGGCGGAATTACGGACAGAGGGGACATTCTGGAGGCAGGGGAGTTCAAAGCCCGCGGCGTGTCTCCCCGCTTGCTTGTGCCTCGCCAAGCTCTCCTGGGTCTGAGGATTCTGGGAATGACATTAGCAACACTGTGCAGACGGTCAAGTTTAAATACCATCGTCGAACCAACAGGCCCGTTGTCTCAGCGTTGATCACAGTTGTCTTCTCTGAAGAAGACGAAGAGGAAGAAAGCGGGAGGGAGGTATCAGAGGAAAAGGAGCCCAGTTCGAAGAACTCCTCTCAGAGCAGGGGCAAGGACGAAAGTTCATACCTCCCCTCCTCTCAGAGCAGGCTCGAAGAGGAGAGTACTGGTGTTCACTCGAAAGAGCAGAACGAGGTCCTCAAAGAAATTGGCAGCATAATGGATATGGATATTACTAAAATAGCTCAGCAATCAGTGGAGTAGCCCCAGGCAATGGAAGCTCCAAGGAAGGGCAAGGAGCTGGACTGTGTCTTTGGCAATATCCTATACCCAAAGCTCCCGCCAGGAATACATCGTCCTGAGGACATACCGGATGGCATGGAGGTGATTTGCGAGCCAGATCCGGAACGAGAAGCAGCAGAATGGGAGGCTGAGCATCGGGCTGCAGAGGACCAGGCAGAAGGCTCCAAAAACTCAACTGACATTCAAGTCAAGGCGGGTAAGGTCTAAGACTCTGGTTCTGGGGATTATGCCCATGTTTTTTTGATATTTTTCGCTACAAATGCTCTGTTCGGGAGCAGCGCCCTGGATTCAGCAACCATGACGACGTGGTATCCAGCCAACGACCTCTCTAGACATGCAGGCACCTATGCTCTGCTCTTTTTTGAATATGCTTCTGTTTTGGCAAAATTCCAAGCCGTAATGTATAAATCTCTAGCTTGGAAATGTTCTTTTGGGGATAGCTCTCATGTAATTGTCTGTTACTGTCTTGAACAGCTTAAGTGTTGCTATCAGGTCCTTCCTTCTAAGCAGGACAGATTTTGTATGGAAAAACTTGACAGAGAGCTGTTTAATCACTCTCAGAGGCTTAGCCCTCTTGTACATATTTTTTCAATTTTCTTAATATAATTAGTTTAGCATTTGCCCAGAAAAAAATAAATAAATAAAAAATAATGTTAATATGTTAAGAGATAATTAATATTAAAATCTTATTAAATTTAATTAAATATACTAATTTAATTTTAAATTTTAATATTATAATATAATAATACAAAAGACTGACTTTTCTATAAAATTGGTAACATACATTGAAAATATTGAAACAAATCCACAAAATAATTGAAATATATATTTTTAAAGTTGGCTAAAAATATAATGCATATTATTTATCTATTGAATTTAAACAATTAAAATATATTAATCAAAATCAAACTTATTAACAAAAAATCTATGAAACACATTATATTATATATATATATTATATATATATATTCCTGAAAGAAGAAGAGGCAAAATGGAGGCTCAAAAGCCGCGCATTATGGCTCAGGGAAGGTGATAAGAACACCAAGTTCTTTCATAGATTTGCAAATAAGAGAAGAGAATCAAATGTCGTTTGGGAAACTAAGGATGAGTATGGCATTTCTCAAAACACTCAGGAGGCAATTTCCAAGGAGGCTGTTAAATACTTGAAAAGGGCATACAGCGAGGGCTCCGTTTGCAGATTTGAGGATATTTTTTGGGGCATTGACCCTTATCCCACAATGTTTGATGAAGGCTTAAATAATGCACTCATTGTTGAAGTTACAGAAGAGGAATTATTGGCTGCGATGAAATCTTTTCAGAAGGATAAGTGCCCTGGGCCCGATGGGTGGACCATAGATTTCTTTATCCATTTCTTCGAGTTGTTCAAGGAAGATATCCTCAAGATGGTCGAGGTCTATAGATCCCATGGATTCATCAGCCAGAAGATTTCATCTACATATATTGCCCTTATTCCTAAGAAAAAGCTCTCATCCTCATTCGTTGATTATCGTCCCATATCATTATGCAATGTGCTATATAAGATTATATCAAATATCATCGCCTCTCGAATCAGGAACACTCTCTCTCTTCACTTGTCTTCAGAACAACATAGGTTCCTCAAAGACAGAAGCATCACTGAAGCGATGGCCCTCACCCAGGAATGGATACATTCTATGCACAGCAGAAAAATGAACGCGGCACTTCTGAAAATCGACTTGAAAAAGGCTTACGACTGTGTGAGCTGGAGCTTTATCAGATGCCTTCTCACCAGGATCGGCTTAGATGACAGGTGTTCTCGATGGATAATGGCTTGAGTGGTGGACATAAATTTCGCGGTCCTCATAAACGAGGTTCCTACTCCTAATTTTAGAGTTGCAAGGGGCTTACGCCAAGGCTGCTCCCTGTCTCATCTGATCTTCATTCTTGTCATGGAATCCCTGAGCTTACACATCAAGTTGGCGGTTCAACAAGCGAGAATCAAGCCTCTCCCTATCAGTAAGCATAATTACATGTCTCACTCTCTTTTCATTGATGATATTCTTCTAGCTGCGATTTTGTGCAGGTGCACATGGCTGTGTATTTTTGATATTCAAGAGAGGTTTCAAAGTGCTACCGGAATGCTAATCAACGATCTAAAATATTCTTTCCACGTCGTTGATGAAAATTTTGATACCATCTCTTATATTTCTGAAATTTTCCATATTAAGACTTTTTCTATTATGAAGGGTATCAAGTACGTGGGCTTCTATCTAAAACCAGCATGCTACAGAGTGGTTGATTAGACATGGTTATTGGATCGATTCTACAACAAAATTTCCTCTTGGGAGTATCGTTGCTTATCAATTAGGGACCGCACCGTCCTCACCCAATCGGTTCTGGTTCAAATCATGGTTTACTGGGCCCTTCTCTTCTATATCCCCCCGACCATTATAAACAAACTTAACAGGATGATCGCCATATTCATATGGGGCGGTCAGAAAGAGAAGCATAAATTCCACCTCTGCAAGTTGTCGATGTTGTCCCGCCCAAGAATCATGGGAGGCTGGGGCATACTAGATTTACACTCCTTCAGAAGAGCGCTTCTATGCAAAACTATGTGGAGGGTGTTAATGGGGGATTCTAGCTAGAGCAAAACAATCAGGGCAAAATACGTGGAGGACCACGACATAAATTATTGGTTCAGGAAGTGCTCCATTGGGACCGCCAATGGCTCAATCATTTGGAGAGGGTTTAAAATAATTGAACAATTCTTCAGAGGAAATTTGATATAGAATTTCCAAATGGGATCCAACATCATTATGGGTTTCAATGATTTTGCAAGTTTAGGGGATTCGATCCACTTCTCCCAACACCTCCTTAAACATCTACACAACATGGGGCTATATTGTTGGGCCAATGTTATCAAGAAATGGGACGGTGTCATTCCAATATGGAAAACTGCAGATGAATTACAGTTGAACAGTGCTCTTACGGCCCAATGGAAAGACATCACCCTTTCATCACAAGCGTGTGGTATCTATCGTTCGAGGAACAGGGATGGCTTATCTTGGAAAGGACTCAGCGGATCTTCGGTTGTATCTGCTCGACACATATATTCCCATATTATTTCTTCAGAAGCTGATACCTCTGGACATATCTTCCCGCCTATCTTCTGGAAATCTGGCTGCCTATTTAAAATCAACATTTTTGCATGGCTGGTCTTTCATAACCGTAATCGCACTTGGGAGAATCTTTAGAGGCGTCAGTGGTTTGGACCTGCTATTTGTCCCCTCTGCAAATCAAATTCTGATAACAATGCCCACTTATTCCTTCAATGCCCCAAATCTATTTTGATTTGGCAACAGGTATCTGCTCACTTCGGTTTCACATTTGTCAACCCGCCTTCTATCATCGAGGCTTTCTACATATGGAGTAACATGTGCAAAAGGAAGCGGCCGATCCCATTGATCACCATTTGGAACATCTAGAAATGGTGAAATCAGTTAATATTTGACTCCAAGAAGAGCCCAATTAAACTGGCCTTTGAATCTGTCATTCTACTTTATGAAGCACTTGATCTGCCTCGCCTACCAAATATCAAACATGGAGTGGATCAGCGGCCCACTGATAAACTCGAATACCCTTGTGCCTTTTTCGATGGAGTCGCTCAGCTGGACATTTGTGCCTGTGGTTTTTTATTATTCCAGTGGAAGTTCAAGCTTTTGACATTCATTGGAATGGTGGTCTTGGTACCAATAACAAAGCGGAAATCATGGCTCTGGCTGGTCTCATCATTTTCTCTGATTTCCTGGGTCTCAAAAACCTTCACATATTTGGAGACTCCAAAGTCACCATTGATCATGTTTTATCCAAAAACCGCATCAGAAATATTCACCTAGCTGGTTGGGTGGACAGACTTGAGGCTATGTGGCTTAACAGGAAGGGTTACACAATCTCCCACATCGACAGGGGAAAAAATTAGAGAGTTGATGCATTGTCTAAACAGGGACTGTCAATGTCGCAAGGAATATGGAGGTTGCAGATTTCAATTGACAACTCCTTCCACCAGATTCAAGAATTTTCTATGCAGGGTTCTTCTTTCACTATTTTATAAATTCTTCTCTGATAGCATTTTTTATCCCCAGCCTTGTCTCTTTTGTTAGCTTATGATCTGTCTTTCTCTGGCTCATGGGAATGCTTATCATTTTTCTATAACAAGACATCCCCAATACATCATTTTCCTCATGGCTACCACATAGCTGATATGCGTGCAAGGCACATATTCTATCTCTTGGAGGGCTTATGTTCTTCTTTTTTCCTCATATCAGAGTTGCCCATGGATCACATTGTTGTATTTTTCATGATGTATTTTTTGGACAATCATAATATAACTATAAACCTTTTTTTTGTGCTTTTATATAT
>APFE031233290.1:0-10957 GCA_000404065.3 Pinus taeda | reverse complement strand
TGTTAATATTTGTATTTAAATCTAAATGAACAAAATTTTATTACATAAATCTTTTATATCAAATGAAAATGAACCAAATGTATTATATAGTTCTATTACATAAAATAGATTTTATATATATAAATACATTCTATTCAATCTATTCAAGTTGGACAATTTAATACATTCAACATATTTTATATTGAATACAATAAATTCAAGTGATAAGAAATTTCATAATATTTTATTACTAACACACTTTTTTACATGCATTCTCAATATTTGTATTTAAATCTAAATGAACTAATTTTAATATATAATGTTTTTCTATCGCATCAAAATGAACCAAATGTATTATATAAATTTATACATAAAATATAGTTTATATTGAACACACAAAATTCAATCAACAAGAAATTTTAGAATAATTCATTATTAATATAATTATTTACGTAAATTCTTAATATTTGTATTTATATCTAAATGAATAATTTTATATACAATATCCATATTAAATAAATGAACCAAATATATTATATAATATATTATATAATATATTTTATATTAAATACATATCAATCATATGTAAAATAGACATCTAACAATAATATAATTCCAGTTTTATATTAAATACATATGTAAAATAGACATTCTAAACATAGCATATTCAAGTTCATTATTCACATTCAAGTTTTATTTTAATTCATTATTCAATTTGAACATTTGTTTTGTGTACATATATTATTATTGAAGGTTTATTGAATAAGTTCAATACATTTTATTCAATTTATTCAAGTTAGACAATTGAATGTATTCAACAGATTTTATATTGAATGCAATAATTTCAATTAATAAGAAATTTTAAAATGTTTTATTATTAATCGTAATTTTTGAGTGGATTCTAACTATTTCTATTTAAATCTAAATGAACTAAAATTTAATATATAAGTCTGGTATATCAAATAAAAAACTAAATCTATTTTATAAATCTATTACATAAAATAGAATTTACATTGAATATACAAAATTTAATTAATAAAAAATTAAAAATGTTTATTATTAAACAAATTTTTATATAGATTTTATATTTATATTTAAATGTAAATCAACTAAATCTAATTAAGTAAATTTAAATAAATAAATTCGACTTCTATCAAAACTACAGCTATAAAAGATTTAGATAAGTATAATGAATATTTCATAATGTTGTAATATTTTTACAATAGGTATATTATTATAGTAAATATCTGAAACAATATTATACAGTTTAAAATATTTCATGAGATTATCATTACAAATTTGAAAAATAAATATAAATTAATATATATAATAAATATGTTCGATTATTTATTAAGAAAGTTATCATCCAAGCCCGCAACTCTTTCAAAGTTTATGAGATTATCGAATTTTTTTAACGAAAAAACTACTGAATTTCCATTACATTTCAAATATTAAAATGGACAAATAAATCAAGAATATTAAAATAATATATTATATTAACTTTTATTTGATTTAGTATTAAATTTATTAACCGAACTATTTTACAAGTTAGGAAAAACATCGAAGGAATCGATTAAGAGCGAAATTTTCTTATCAAAGTACGGTATTGAAAAAAGATGTTGTAATAAATTTGTTTTTATTTAGTATTAAAAAAAATGAAAAGTTATGATAAATTCAGGTTATAAACAATATTGAATGAATTTGTTAGAGTGAAATTTTCTTTCGGAGATATTGAAGAGAGATATTGTAATAAATGTGATTTGTTATATTATTAAAGAAAATGATATGTTACGCTAACAGAGACCAGCAGCAAGATAATGTTACATGCCCAAGCAAAAAAAATTATAATGTTTTATTAAATATGTATATATTTTTTAGTATCATTTCTCATTTCCTTAAAAAATAGGTTTTATGAAATTTTACATATCCACACTTTCATCTATGCATAAATAAACTTCCAACCAAACTTTTCAACTGTGAATGAAAGAAACTTCCAACCAAACCTTTCTATCCAATCAAATCTAACTAGCCTCTCTATTGGTATAGAACCTCTACAAATATGTTAACCATAATTAATATTTAAAATCTAATAAAATGAAACAATAATAAAATATAAAAACTAATAAATACCAAATTGAACCTAAGCAGTAAATCTCATAAAGTGTTTGAAATTTTGTTCACAACCTTGTTTATTTGATTTTGTGCTAAGCTATTTTTGTGGAACTTGAAGAGCTCAAGTTTGAAATATATATAATATCAAATAAAATCTCATTAAAAATAATTAAAAACTCAATAACCTAAACATGTTCAATTACCTAAACACACAATAAAATGAATCAAGCATATTAAAAAATGGTTATTATGTAACCTCATTAGTAATTTTAGTTACGGCTTCCTTTAATTAATAATTTTCGTTACCACCATGCTCATAGATTTGAAAAATGGCAATGGCGTCATTATTAACTTTCATTACGCTTGGGTTTTAAATTTTGTTACCAAAGATGGTTGATAATTTTTCATTAACCCGTGGGGTTTTAATAAATTTTGTTACAAATGATATTTTTTCATTAACGCGTGGGTTTTAATAAATTTCCTTACAAAGATGGTTGCCAAGTGGTCATATATTGGCTGCCAAAACGATTCCATATCACTCAATTAATTGGACAAACGGTTACATACTTTTGAGAATGTGAAGAGTTTTAAGTTTTATAATGAATGCATAAGTGTTTTTTTAAATTTATTTAAGTGGTTATTAATTATATGTGGTTATCAACGATAGTTACATTAAATTTTTAATTTTCAATATTTTTGTTTAAATATTGAAGTATGGTTAAATACTAATAATTTTAGATATGTAACGAAAAATATAGTTATTAATATTATTAATTTTTCCTCATAAAAATATACTCAAAATCTTTTCAATTGTTAAACCGACCTTTAATTTAAAAATAATTAACTTAACCAAATATTAAAGTTTGCCTTCCATTTCTAGTAAGGGGAATAAGGCATGGATAAACGTCGTAATTTATTTAAGCTACCTATATTATCAATTACACCAAGTTGATATCTTAAACACAGAAAGAAGAAAAAAAAGGGAAAAAAAAAAACAAACACAGGTTGGTAAATTCATTTCCTCATTGTAGGAGTTTATTCATAAGGAAAACCATGCGTGGATTATTAGTACGGCCATCGCGCCAGTAGCTAAAAAATCATTACGTCAGTGTATCATCCAAAAAACCCGCTAGTAGGTGTAACTTTTTCTTCTAGCGATGGTGATCGAAAACTTGGACTGCCTCTCTTTCTCTCTTCAAATTATTGAATTTCAATAAAGGCCAATTATCTCATAACGTCCGCTGGCTGCTGATTAAATATGGTAGCTGGTTCGTAATCAACGGTACCTAAGCGGCTTCGATGTTGTTGACAGAGGTACTATTGAGATTGGTTGTAGTTTTTCGACGTCAACATTCCGTTGTCAACTTTCCTTTAGGTTCTTGATAATAATTGAACGATAATAATATCTCGTGCTCCCCATTGGATTTTATAACTTATCTATGGCGAATATGCTAGCTTACTATACAGGGGATCCTTATGAAAACAATCCCGGGCAAAGTCGAGGTGTATGCTGAATAACAAATAACTAGAATCCACATAGCTTTTGTACCTAAATTTTTTATAAGTTACAGTTATGGAGAGTATCAGACCGGGCACAGAGTTCTGTAATATATAATACATTGCAGTCACTTTTATCAATTCCATTAGAGATTTGTGTAGCAAATGAATGCACTTCTTTTCATGACATTACAACTGTAAAAAGATGCATAAATCAAGTCGAAGTCCTAAATTATCATGAAGTCCTCATTTGAACGGGCATGGCAGAAACCCATGATCATTTTTTGTGAGATGATTACAGGCAATAGAACAGTCTAATCGTGATCATTTTTGGTGACATGATGACAGGCAATAGAACAGTCTAATCTTATACCAATTAGTACTGCGACATAACATGCAACAGAAAAGCCATAGCTTCCATCGATTATAGCAATTAGTACTGCGACATAACATAATGCATGGTTTTTGATATTTATCTTTTTATTTTGGTAAATATTAACCACTATGTATTAAGTTAATGATTGATTCATTTCTTTTTTTTATAATCACAATATATTAATTAATATATTATATATTTTTAACCATTATATATTAATTTAATTATTAATTAAAATGATTAATTTTAATTTTTAATTAAAAATGATTAATTTTAATTTTTTATTTTGCCTATAAAGACTATATTCTTTTTTTTAAGAATACTTCATTGTTACAATATTATACTAGTCTAGATCCATCTTAACTGCAAATCTACCAAGAGATGAGAGGGATCAAATCTCTTTTTGCTCTAAAAGAAGTTTGCATATCAAGAGATTGGATCCCTCTCTTCCCTTGGTAGATTTGGAGTTAAGATGGATCTAGACTAGTTTAATTTCTCCTTCTAAATAGGCTACATTCCACATGAATACTATAGGTTCTCAATTCAATGGGCTATTTATATACGGAACTGCCCAATAATATTTAATCTTTACCATACACTTTTTATTTTTAACCAGGGATATTTAAGAATGCATAAAATTACTTCAAAGGTTAAATTAAATGGCACACCCTAATATTGCAAAAGTGAAATCCCCCACCATTTATGTTCTTGCAGCACTTCCTTGTCGGGAAACCTTCATTTGGAAAAGAAACATTATCCACGCTAACCAGCATTCAATGCTGAGTGAGAGTGAATATGCAAGCATAACGATCTTTGCATTGAATGCATAGTACGATGGATATTGGTGGTCCATTTGAATGGACATGTCAAAAGCTTCAATGTAGTAATTGGTATCGTTAGAGGATGACATGCGATGGATTGGTCTATATAACCTTAAAAAGGAACTTAGTTTACTCTAAAATTAGGTTAAATTTCTTTTGCATAACCCACTGTTCTGTGGAAGATTACGGGTAAAGTCCTAAAATCATAACCTCTACATGACCTGAGAACAAAATTCTACCAAACCTGAGAAGAAACAACAAAATCGTCACCCTGAATTATCATGTTTCTTTTATTACCAGGAGGGTAATGCAAAAATCAATACACCTGTTTTTACTTATTGCTACATGAAATAAATTATTAATATGGAGAATATGCGAAAGACTGGGTACAGTAACTAAAACCTAAAAACTTAATATGACATCATGTGGATTACAAGCATAGTATTTTTGAAACAAATGTTATCTTAGACTTTTCTGATTCTCGACCACTCAGTTTGTATTTTTCTCGGTTCTAATTCTTGACCACTCAGTTTGTATTTTTCTCGGTTCAAATTGCATAGCGCACACACCATAGAACTAAGCTTGTATTTTTCGCTGCTCAAGTTTCATGGCACACAGACCGTCGTACTATGTTGGTGTTCATATTTGCAAACACATTCATAATCTTACGAAAAAAACAGTATTTAGGAAACAAATAGTATCTTACGGTTTTTTATTTAGACCACTAAATTTGTATCTTTCTCGATTCAAATTGCATAGTACACACGATAAACCTCGGTTTGTATTTTTCCAGGTTCAAGTTGCAGAGTACACACCATAGTACTCCGTTGCTATTCATATTTGCAAATATGTTCATCATCAGCATATATGGAGATCGTGAAGATCCATGTGAATCCCAAAGTATGTGAAAACACAATTATACTTGTATAGTATAATGATATCACCGGAAAAATAAATTATTTTCCTAGATATAAATAAATATATTTATAGTTGATAATTATCATTTAATATAATATATTTAATTATATTTTTTTTATAATTATATAAATATATATTTTATTATTTTTTATAAATAACTAATAATAATAGAAAATAGTTATGTGGTAACTTAATATTATATTTATATAAAAGAGAGATAAAATATGATTTTTAAAAGAAAAAAGAAATCAAAGTGTGTATGATTAAAGAAATAGATAATGTATGTTACACAATTACAATAGTAGAGTGAATGAAATTTTGTGCAAGGTAAATGGGAGTTTGTATATTTCATGCTTTTTCAATAATATGTCTATGTTAGGATAATAATAGTATAGTTTAATAATTTTCCCATTATCTAGATATAAAAGGATGTTGAGTTAAACCTTCCTTATCATTTGTTTTACTACATGTGTTTCACTTTGGTGTGTATATTTATATTTAATATGATGAATGTCAACAAAAATTAAGTGTGATTTATTGTATTTTACTATAGTTTAATGCCATTGCCCCATTTTTCTCTTAGTTTATTGATTGAAGATAACAACCCAAGAGAGATGGCTCCAAGCTTAGGAATTCCATTTTGAAATGAAACTATTATCACCCCCTTTGTTGTTGGTCCAATGATTAAGAGTACCATCTCAAGAGTGCAGGGTGCAGGCTTGGGTATTTTATTTATAGATAAAGTTGTTCAATATTTTCTTCAGTGATGGGGATTTATACAATTATCCAATAACAATGCCCCATTTCCAGTGCAACATAAGTGTTCCAAAATGTGAAAGATTAAAGAGATTCAATGCGGGTTAAAGAATGTTAACATGACATGGATGAAGCACAATATGTTGTTATGAGTTCCATCATCTCATGAAATTAGTAGCAAAAAAAATGTGACAGTAAAACTAAGGTAGAGAATAAGATAAAGGGCCCAATGTGCAATCGATAATAAATAATAATAAAAAAACTTAACTTTTGGAAACGAAGGAATTATTGATAGGGGTAACTACATCCATGAAAATTTGTAGTAGAAAATGTTTATGTCTAGTATCATAGATGGGTTCTATGAAATATCTACTTGAAAGGTTATGTAGCCACCTTGATCCTCTAAAAGTCATTGCATCTCCTGCTTTTGGTTTTCCATCCTTTGGAGATTCCTCTCTTGCTCTCTCTCTCTCTCTCTCTCTCTCTCTCTCTCGCTCTCTCTCTATATTTTCTTTCAGTAAAGAGAAGGATATGGATAAGATTTGTGCACTGAAAAATTAGAATTGACTAGATAGAATATAATGAAATCAAACTTGTAGCTTAAACTATAGTGGAAATGCACTCTAAAGATGTAGCTTTAGAGAATTAGGTGGGCCTATAATTTCAATCCACCCAAGTATATTTTCTATTTTCTATATTTTTATCTAATAGTTTATTGTTATTTCAAAATTTATGGTAGTATACCTCCCAATTTATTCAAAGGATATAAAAGATAACCAATTTTAAAGTACTTCTCAAGAATAGACTATCTATTATGGGCTAAACTCTATAAATTTGTAGCATTTTTTTATATAAAAGTCTATAATTTTTTGTGAGAAGACCTTATATAATAGCTAAAAGGGAATCTTCCCTTGCTTGGGATATAAATGGTTTGATTTCCTAACTAAAAATAAAGATTTTTAAAAAATATCATTAATTTGATACCTTCAAACTATTAATATTCGTAAATAATTTGTAAATATATAATAAAAATCATTTCATGAAGAAATTCCTAACTAATGTAAAATACATTTCTAACAAATTTTGTTTGAGTGTAATATTTGTGCAATTCTAACTAATTTTGTATTTTATATACCATACTATCTAGAAGATGTTAGTTTAAAATTCATATTCATGTTAAAATAATGGGAAAAGATAATGGTGTATTAATAAATTGTACATCTAATTTAGAGTTTATATGTTTAAATTAAAATTAAAAACCCTAAAACAATTAAATGGAAATATATGAAGAAATTAAATATCTAAATTTAAATTGATAATTCTCAATTAATCAAATGAAAAAATATAAGTAGAAGACACTCAAGAATACCATAAAGAAATCAAATTATTTTGAAGAGAGATTTTATTAGATCTGACTCATTGTCAAATACACTATAGAATTGTAAACCAAAATAATACTGAAAAGGGGGTGAATTACTAGAATATACATTTTAATAATTATTTAGACAATGAAACACATTCAATATACAATAGTTCATTAATCACATAAACAATTGGACATAGAATTTTTACGTGGAAAACCATATAGGAGAAAACCACAAATATTCTTTTAATTATAATGAAAATACAAGCACCAACTTCAATTTACATCAAACTATGTAGGAACCAACCTAAAAGAGGCACCAACCCCCTTTTCTTTACAAGTGCCCACTTTCTCGAAGCACCAACTTGCTGGAGACTTTGATCACTTAATCTATAAGCACCCACTTTCTCTAATTCTATGATTCAAAGGGTTTCACTTCAAATCACCATAGCTCCTTTATAAATTTATATATGGACACAACTATTTTAAAACAAATAAATCTTTAGCACTCAAGACTAGCGCTTTTGTTGTACATTGTACATTCAAATCTTAGACAATCTACATATTCATCCCATGCTCAACTCACCTCTGCACACTCTATCTCATAATTCCCTCATATTTATGACATTTAGTAGTTTCAACCTCTACCAATGTCACATACCCTTTGAAAAATCTTAAAAAAACACATACGATTGGCACATACCTCCTTCATACTATATTAGTAACCACATAATATGTTCCTTAACTAAATTTAATTTTGATTAAATTTAGATTCAATAGTTATCCCGTGCATTCATATATACTCATCTCATAACAAAGTTAACACAACTAATTCTACTCATGCATAGTAGTCACATGTAGATTATACCATTAGTCACATGTGTTCCATAGCTCCATGACCAATATTAAAAATTAGCTACTATGCTCCCATTACCAAACCTACACTTGGATTCAACATGCATAAGTATTTAATCATCCTCACAAATAAAGGTAACCCATACAACTATGCACATATGTTGAGAGATTCAACAACTTAAAAATTAAGGAGTTGTTGACACCTAATCCTTGTGATTGGGTGAATTATTGTAAATAGATAAATAGGAAATATGAACAGTCATCGGGAGACAAACTGAACAATCTCTCCCTCATGTATATAATGAGGACCTACCTGATGGAATAAGTCAGTCAATTATTTCTGCCTAATGGAATTACTGCCTGGCCTGACATGGTATTAGAGCCAGCTCCTTTTTAGCTCTTGTCCCTTGTAACTCCCTTGTCTGCTCTCATATACCTGTGCTACTCCTTCTTACAATTAGTTGCACCTTGTCTTACATATTCCTTTTATACAGACTTACGCCCTATCTGCCATATTCACTTGAATGATGAAACGTTCCTCTGCCTAACACTACCAGCATTGTCCAAGCTGTTCTGACATGGTTTCATAAACGTTTCAGAAGCACTATTCATTCACCTGAACGTCAAGTCTCTGCACAACCATGGTCTCATGGTCTATCGGAGCAAATCTTGTGAACGTTGTGTATTATTGGATGGTCGAACCCTCGCCAATTATAACATTCATATGCATCTTAACACGCATCTGCATGGTGATCTTTGAGCTTATGGAACTACATTTCACTTAGCATTAAAGCCTTCCCTGTAAAGTGATCGCCATTTATCAGTTTTTGGCCTCGTACTTTGTTTTGTTAGAGATTCCATTACAGAGAGTCATGTTGGAATGATATTTGCACAGTTTTAAAGAATATTTGAATGATAAAAAAGTTGTGTATCAACATTGTACGCATTTTTAAACGATGGTTTCATATTAATATTGCGTATTAACACTATATCATTGTTGAACTCTTGATACGCTGAAAGCAGCGCTACCCAAAGTCTGTTTAGCCTTTTTTTCTTCCTTTTCGTGGCGATAACCCTGTGGATTTTACTTCGAAACTCCTCATCATATTCAGTTCCACGCATACTCTATACTCTGGCTTACATTTAAGGCAGTTTTTGTCTACTTTGATCGATGGATATGTCATTGATGCGTGGAGATGAGCTGTGACCTTCTTTTCATGCGTGGAGATGTGGTGACCTTCTTTTCATGCATGGAGATGTGTTGTTGATGTGTGGAGATGTGGTGACCTTCTTTTCATGCGTGGAGATGAGTTGTGACCTTCTTTTCATGCGTGGAGATGTGTTGTTGATGCGTGGAGATGTGGTGACCTTCTTTTCATGCGTGGAGATGTGTTGTTGATGCATGGAGATGTGCTGTGACCTTATTTTCATGTGTGGAGATGTGATCTGACCTTATTTTCATGCGTGGATATGTGTTTTGGAAGGGATCGTGGACTCCTCAATGTTGGCGTTTGAACACCTTTTTTTTCTTTGTGATCTGTTGGATTTTTTCCAAAGTTGTATGATTCCAACCTACACCTACTTTAGTTATACTCAAGGATAAATTTATACAAGTATAAATGGTATATAATGCAAAAGCCTTTTGGTGGACGTTGTTCTTTATGTTGTTGAGAATATTTTTTGGACTTAGTATACTGCCATATTCTATACTTTAACATTGTGCTGATGAATGTGGATTGAAATTTGAGTTTGTTGTCCTGTCACATCAGAACTATATTTTTTTTTCCACTAAGAGTAAAAGTTTTGCAGCAAAAGTTTTTTTTTGCTACAGAATGCATTCAATCATATCCATGGTGGGAATAGTTCTCACTGGCAAGGAGAACTATCCAGAATGGTCCCGGATGATAAAACACACCCTCATTTTCAATGAGTTGTGGAAAGGAGTGCGTGTCGGAGACAGAGACAATGACCCAGTACAGCCTACCTCAGACAAAGAGCTCATCATTTGGGAAAACAAGAATAGCAAAGATTATGCTTTAATCGTAGCATATGTAAATGAAGAGGTCAGTCGCCATATTTCGTCATATTCAACTGCCTTTGAAGCTTTACAAAAACTGAAAGAACTCTATGACTCACATTCTGCACTTGAAGTCGTTCAACTCATGATTAAACTCTTCACTCTTGAACTGCAAAATACTGATCCTCTTGCTCTTGCATCTGAAGTAAAGTCTATAATGTATGATATCAAATCCACTAAGGTTGAATTGGATATTCCTCTTA
>APFE031233289.1:0-12230 GCA_000404065.3 Pinus taeda | reverse complement strand
GTTGCGGAGTTAAAGAAGGAGCAAATCATGCAAAAGGAATCTTGCATGCAATCCCATGCTCTAACTAAGAGTCTGCATGTAGATGTGTAGTAGTTGCATGTAGTCGCATGCTCTAACTAAGAGTCTGCATGTAGGTGTGTAGTAGTTCCAACAGTCATAATTTTTTAATGCAGTTTAGCGGGCTTAATGGTTAAGAGTATGTGTTTTTTTAAGAAGTTATATGTTTAAAATTAGAGGCAAGTAAAGTATGTATTCCTTCATGGATAGAGTATGTATGCCTTCGTAGATAAATCCTTCAACAATCAAACTTAAGCTAGACTTGGAAACTAAATTTTGTAATCTGGTTAGCACTCAAGTCGTTTTGCAAGATAAATCCTTCAACAATCAACTAAATTTTGTTATCTAGTTAGCAGTGAAATCGTTGTGCCAGATGAATTCTTCAAGAATCAAACTTAAACTGGACTTGGAAACTAAACTTTGTAATCTGGTTCCCTTGTTCCTTAAAGTAGGAGATTTGGATGAAATGTTGGGAAAATAAAAAGTGGGTTATAAGTAAATGTAATTATGAGGAGATTTAGAGGTCTATATGTATAAAAAAAAAAAATAAAGATTACTTCGTTTGTATTTACAAATGAATGAGAAAAGAGTAAAGCTTTAAAATCAAGCTTGAGCTAGACTTGGAAACTAAACTTTGTGATTTGGTCCCTTTTTCCTTAAGGTAAGAGATTTGGATGGAACGTTGGAAAATAAAAAGGTGGGTTATAAGTAAAATGTAATTATGAGGAGATTTAGAGGTTATGTATACTTTTTTTAGAAGATTATTTTGTTTGTATATTTACAAATGAATGAGAGAAGAGTAATGGTTTAAAAAAGTTTGGTTTTTGGAAAGAGTAAGATTTTTTTTTATGTTCAAAATTAAAACAAAAATGACCATCACTTTTAATGTGATTTAGGTAAGAGTCTTAAACTTTCAAGTGAAATTTTAAGATGGTAAATTTTTAGTTAGAGAGCTCATTTCCTATGACTACATCAAAGACATGGAGGAGTTGATCTATTTTCCTTGAATCTAAACTTAGATCTTCGGCAAAGGGCTTCCTAATACAATTTTATTATAGAGGGAAAGCTCCTAGTGGAATCAAGAACTACCTTATGAATATATTCTATTGTATTTTTTTTTTAAAGAGCTAGAACATTTAATGACTACTCAAATCAAGTCAAATCATGCAATGAAACATTTTATTGTCTCCTTTTGTAAAAAGCTAGAACATTTAATGGCTACTCAATTGAAGTTAAATCAAGGCATAGAGAAATTCCTAATTGCAATGGAAAGGCCCGAACCCCCTAGTGGAGCCTTAGGAGCCCCTAACATTTTCCAACACCATAAAGAAATTTTCAACTCACTGAAATGAAGAGAAGAATAAAATTAACAAGTGAAAAAAATGGGACTATCTTGCTATCTACCCACTCCCCATCCCCTTAATTTCCCTAGTTTTCATCCCTACCAAGGAAGCAAAGCCCAACGTTTCCCTAGAAGATTTTTGCTCTTGCAACTTCAAATCACTTGTGAATATTGTTGAACATGCTTTCATTGTCCTTGTGATAGCAAAATGTCTAGCCTATGAGAAATAATATAAAATAGTTTTGTTGAATTTGACTTTGGGTATGATTTGCATGAACGAAGGTCCAAAAGAGAGATAGGCCCATCTTGATGTTCTGAAGCAAATGCAATGTTAAGCACATCCTCATGCAAACCAATATTACAATGAGCAACAATGTAATGAGTTGATTATGGTGAGTTACCTTTTTCTTGTTCTGGAGATTTTCTTGTTTCTTCTTATTCTTTGATCTTCTCCCATGGAATTATACATGTTTTGGCTCCATGTCCTTTTCTTCCATAACTGCAAATCATATCTCTTTTTATAATTTCATCTACCCACCTCTTCTGAAGTTGCTTCTACCATGTCCTAATTTTCTACTATCTCCTTTGGTAGAATCAATGTTTCCACTTTGGGCAACCCATAGTGTAACAACCCTGGTGAAAAGTTCATGTAATAAAAGTTAATAAAGGAAAACTAAGACCACAGGTAAGGGACATGTATTCCAAGCTGAATGTTGGGCAAATATACACTGGTGGGCATCACTAAATGTGTGTTTTGGCTAGGGAAAATTGGCAAATGCTAAGGAAAAGGCATTAAAAGGCAAAAAGGCATTTTTGGCACATAAATTTATGAAAATAAAAGAAATTAGGAGAAAAGGAAGTAAAAGGTCACAGGTTGCATGTGAGGAGGAAATTAAAGGAAAATTAAGAAATTAGATGCCTCATGCATAAAAAGGCTTCTAAGGATTAGTTCATGGTTTTTGTCAGTTCAAGTTTGGAGCTCTCTCATTATTCTCTCTCTCACTCACTCACTCCCTTGGTCACTAGAGTTTACTTAGAGCACTCTAGTTTGGAGCAAGGAAAGGAAAAACAAGAAAAGGAAAGGAAAAGCAAGCAAGGATCAAGGAAAGGAAAGTAGGATCAAGCAGCTTTAGTAGGAATACTTGCAGGTAACCTTTTGCATGTGTGATTTCCTAGCCGGTTTGGACATGCATGGCTTTTCATGTTGGTGTATGGTTCTTTTGATGTTAGTGGCATGGTTTTGCCAGGTTATGACAGTGGATCTCAGCATAGCCTAGCCTTTTTCCAGATGCCATGGTATGTTGGGATGTTATTTTGGTTTTTGAGCCTTGGAATTGTTGGATGAATTTCGGAACCCGGGGCGGAGGTGGTCTTAAGGTTCTTTCCCAAAGGCATAGGAATCCCTTAACTGGTTTTGGTGGGATACACGGTAAATCCTGAGGGATTAATCTTGGTTTAGGGCCTAGTGATCTGAGTTTGGATTGAGGTAAAGCCTAAGAGACAAGGAGATGGAAAATTCCTCAAGGATAGTGATGGATTCTGGATGTCATTCCAAGTTCGGTTTGGTTGTGATCAAAGCACCTATTTTGGTGTGATCACGGTTTGATTAGGGTGGAGGTGGTTTAGCTTTTGGATTCCCTTGGTTTTTCTATGAGATCATACATTCATCCTTTGAATATGACACAAGGGTGACTGGCTGAAAGAGGGATTTGGTTCAGCCATGTCTATGGCCGGGTTGTACATGGAAGTCCCAAACCTGGTCAAATTTGCCTATGATTAATAAAAGCGAAGTTCTTCTAATTTTGCATTGATTTATATGTGGATTTAATGGTGGTCATATCTCTGATATTTATATGGTTTTATATTGGTTATAAGCATGGTTGAATGATTGGTTCATGTCATGGTTATTTCATATATTTACTTGTAACAGTTAAATGCATGGATGCAAAACCTAATTGATGATGTAGTAATTCAATGGAGAAGTAGGTGATCCTTCTAGTTATGTTTCATAAGTTGTTTCAGTCATTTATGCTTTGTCTTGTATCCTAGACCTATAGGTTGCATTGATGGCAAGTGTTTGACATAATGTCAGTCCTGGTTGGGGATGCTGATTGATCAGCATTGTTCTCATGTTTTTAATGGCTTCTAGAAGTTACAACAATTTCTGGGCAGAGGACAAGATTTTGGGCTAGAAAAGTGGCTTAAATCCTAGGGTCACTGGCACAGAACTAGTAATTTTGGTCCATAGTCACTAGCAGGCAGGCCTGTGAGAAGGATTTTGGATTTCTGGTCACTCCCTTGCCCATAACATGAGAGAGAATATGGCCTAAGAGTTGAAAAATAATAGTGGGACCCAGGAATAGGTTGTCTGAGTGGCTAAATTGTCTCCTGAGGGTTCTGTTGATGATGTTGGATGACTATAGGTGATGTTCCATCGATTCCATTTCCTTAAGGTGACATAGGAAGTCGAATTTGATTGTAGTAGCATCTCTCCTCATGTTTACCCCGATTGGCAACTTTAGGTAGACCTGGGAGGGGGTGTTGCATATACAATCTCTTCAATGGACTGTGATGCTTGATTCTTCTTTCCAAAGGCTTTTTCTCTTTCTACAACCTTCTCAATCAGGGAGTCAAATGTTATGTTTTTCATCTAGCCATTTTCTTGTAGGGATTCAAGGTAGTGAGAGTAGGTAAGATGGAGGGCCATTATAAATGTTGTGAGAGGAAAATCTATCTTAACTCTAGTGGCATATATGGCGTGCATGATAGGTTTAATTTCTAAATCTAGTTCCATGGGGTCATCTTTCAATTCAAGATTAAAAAGATTCACACGAAGTTGTATGAGTTCTAATTATGAATGAGAATCATATAGATATTTTAAATTTTTAAGTGCACCATATGAATCAGTGACTGAGAAAATATATTTACTTACCTCATTTCTTACTGTCACATTGATGAGGGAAAAAGTTTTCTTGTCCTTGAATTTCCAGATGGAAAGTTCCCTAACAGATGTAGGCTTGGTTGATCCTTCATGTTTTTGATTCACTTCTAATCCAAATTCATCGTCATCCTTTTCTATGAATTCTCCTTCACAAACTTTTCTCATAGATTTTTAAAAATGAGTGTGCTCTTTTTCTTTCTAAGCCACTCTGTGTAGTTTTGCTTATTGGTTAAAACTACGCCAACTATGGAATTTAGTGAATGCATTTTGCAACCAACAATACTTGAACAACTTTGAAAAATAATTCTTGATTATATCAAAACAGACTTGCAAAATATCATTAATAAATGGTTCTTCCATTATAATTCATCTCAAAAGCCTAATTCTTTTGATTGTTTCAAATTGCAACAACATCAAGAATTGAGATTGGCATCAAAAGATATTTGAAAATTCATGACAAATTTTCTAAAGAGTAAATGAATTGTAAAACTTAGAACTCCTACTTGTAATCCTTTTATAACTAGGTTAGTACCATGATCGCTTTACTAGATCTCATCCACGATGTAACCTTCCCCTAATTATGCCATAATCATGCCAATGGTTATGACTAAAGCATCAACATTAACATCGAATACCTGATCCCAGTCTAGAAATATTAGCATAAGCCCATAATCATTAATTTATCTTTCTTAAAATTTCGATTTTTTTTGGAATTCTTCTATCTAAATAAAAAGTGTATATAGACTTACATTGAAAATGAAGCACAGATTGGAAGTGGAATGGTCTACACATATTGGAAGTGAAATGGTTTTTTCCTGCTTTTTGGAATTCTTTGCCTCCAATTTTTCTACCCCTGCCAAAGTTCTTTATTCTAAAAAATGGGAACTCGACAACAGGTGGCAAGATTTTAATGATTTTATAGTGTATGCAAGATTTCAATTCAGAGTCTATCGGTCTGATGTGTTAACCTCCTCTCTCCAAATCCGGCTAAATTTCTTTAGTGTTTCATTGGTTTGATTACCTCCCTTAAGTCAAAATTGATACATCAACAACTGCTTGGTCTGGATCGAGGTTGTAGTAAATTTTTAATGTCTATAGCAATGCATTTGGATGTGGAACATTATGTAGATTAATGTTTCTCTCGAAGAGTTCCTATTTGTCGTCAATATCAATAATAGCAACGGTGTGGTATGATAGTAGTGGAAAGGGGTGAAAAATAACATTGAAGTGGCTCAACCTCAATGCTTGATCACTTGTCCAGATAGATTGAAAACTCCTTTCATTCACACCACTGTGTATCCCAACCTTTTTGTGGTGTCCATGGATCATGCAACATACAAATTCTCAATCAATGGGTGTGACTCAAGCACTGAGAGCGAAACATAATCCTATGTAGAGTGAATAAAATAGAGGAGGGTAGAAGTAGGAGGAGGGAAAAGGAGCACTCAGCTTTGATACCATGTCAGACTGAGGATTGTGCAAAATTTTTAACATTACTCTTTAATGAAAGACACAAATTTATGACAAGGTGAAATGGTTCTCTAACTGCATGGCTTGTTAGCTTTCCCAACAAAATATATGTTACATATTTACACTGAATTATTATTTGCCATAACCTTGGATGATTATGCTAGAAATATGGTGTCATTGTTGGAAACAAGGTGGCAAAAAGTAGCACAGGTGTCAAAGAGATGCCTCAGAAGATTAGGTTCCTGGAACAAGAAGAAGGTTGAGGACAAGCACAATTGCAGTAATGATGCAGAGACTTTGGAGCCAGTTATGGAGCAACAAATCAACTCAAATTCAGTTGAAACCCACGTGGATGGAAAGAGCTCAGAAAAATATTTCTAGTGATATGTGGAAGTTCAAAAATGGTCACCTTGTTTGTGATATAGAAACATTCAAAGTTGTTTGACCCAAAATCAAAGTTTAGAAGGCTCGAACCCTAAAACCCTAGAAACTTGGAACTTGTTGACGCCCTGAAAATCGGGTCTACAATAAGGGGGATAACCACCCAGTCCGGACATTGGTTAGCAACTCCTTTTCTGTTTGGTATAGTGGGTCCGACTGGGGATATGGGACCAGTTTCCCAATTTATGTGTGTGTGTGTTGAGAATTGATATTTCATTTCTAATAATTTCTAAGTAAAATACTTTTATTCTAAATCTAATGTAATTGTAATATAATTAACAAAAATATCTAATTTTAAAACTAACCCAGGATTTAATCTTTCAGTTATGCAATCTAAAATGATTTCAATTGGCAATTGGTAATAAATATCATTCAATTGCTATGAGAAAAGAATTCAATAAAGATAAACCATTTCGTATAAAAAAGTTAGACGAAACAGTTGTGGAAAACATATCGCATAATAAGTTACTCATATATTAAGCATAAATAAATAGATATCACCATACAGAAGTGCCAAATGATAACTCAAGCATTCAAGCATTCATATATAAATAACTGAATATGAATATCACCTTAACACATAAGCAGAAATAGTTAAGAGATAAAAGTACCATTTATAACTAGTTCTACTCATGAGCTTCAGCAATAATGATCTATCTCTTCTTAATCCAACATCCACTAAGAGTACAAAAGTGCAGCATCAGTAGTAGATATTAAACGCAGATATCAATAAATCATTTTCCATTCATTCATCAAAACCTCCTCGAAGGGTGCAAAAGTGCATGTTCTGAGGACAAGTTTTTGACAAATTTCAGGACCCTTCTCTAAGTGCATAAGAATGGTTTAAATACTACTAGCTAAATCTAAAAATAATTTATTACAAAAATGTAGGATTCGGTTTAAATGACCGTCCTCTTTTCAGGCAAAAATAAAGCAAAATTAAAACTAAAACTAGCAACTAACTATCTATGTATCTATTCCTTATAGTCGCAAGCATTCAACATTTGCTTGAGGAGAGTTGGTTGGCCGAATTCTGACTTTAGCTATCCTGCGAAAACGGAATCGGCAAGTGCTGGCACCATCTTCTCGGCAGAGTTAATGATACATTTGAGAGTCATGCACTGGCTATGTGGTTTTACCAAGTATGTCCAGTAAGAATCCCAATTCAACTTGGTTAACCTTTTGATGGACTCTGCTCTCTCTTGAGCCTTCTGTCTCCATCTTATCTGTAGATACTATACATTTTGTAAGAATCCTAGAGTGGTCTCTGAGATCAGATTTTCCCGGTGTAAATTTTCATTGATGTAATCAATGACGTTTTTTTGCTGTTGTGGCTGCTTCTTCTACCACTTGTTATGATCTCCTAATCTATGCATACCACTCGTTAAAGAGCATTTCTTTGTGGGTTTCATTGATTATGGGTGCGCCTGCCTTTTTCCCTTCCTCTGATTCCTGCGAAGCCAAATATTCAGTAACTCTTCTATCAATTAAATCATAATCATGTCGCAAGTCCACGATTTGATTAGTAATTTTGTCGCTTATCTCACAATAAGAGCTCCACTGCGATATTCTTTGGCATAATGTTTCTTGCTGCTGCAGGAGTTGATCATTTAAGGAAATGGATTCTGTGACGAATTCTGTAAGCTTAGGATCATCCTTGTGCATATCTTGCATAACCTGTAACTGTTTTTCTCTTTCGGCCAAACTATTCTGGTATCCTAGTTGCATTTGTTGAAAGTCCTGCTGTAATCTTTCAAGTTGTTTTTGTGCTTCGTTGTTGGCGCTGGCTTGTTGTAGCTGTTGCTGCAAAATCTGTATTTGATATTCTTTTTCTTTCAGCAATTGTTGTACCTCAAATGCTTTATCAATGGTCGCAAAAGCATGTGCTCCTGCAATATGAGATAATTTAGTGAGATTTTCAGTGGAATCAGTGGTAGGATCTTGCCAAAGGATGTATAATTACTCTGCATCATGAGAGAGCATGCTTTCCAATTTCCTTTTCTTTCTTTGTCTTTCTCACCACTACCTTATGTTGAGGACTATAAAATACATCAAGAGGAGGAATTTCTTCTATTTTGAGCATAAGCTCAGAAGATGGAGTAATGGGAATATGTTCCATTTCTGGGACATTGTTGCTTGTTTCTGTGACTATATCATCCACTGTTTGTACATTACTTTCAGGTGTTTTGGTGCTCTGTCCCTCACTATTGATTAATTCATTGAATGTCTCTCATTCTTTATCCAGCTCAGTTTTGACTGGTGGTGGTTAGACGATGAGAGGGGGAAGATTTACCTGTGGAGAGGTCAAAACCTGTTGTTCTGGGCGTTCCTTAGACTGGGCAGTATCTCTTACTGACCCTTCACTTTTATTATGATCACTTTTGGACCTCTTGGAGTGTTCTAACATTTCTCTTCCAGATTTAGATTTAGACCTATCTGTGCTTGAACTTCCACTGAGATTGATACCGGGAGTTGGTTCCCTCACGGGTTCCAAGCGTAATTTATCTAAAGGGATATTAGCTCCTTTCTCTATACATTTTGAACTCTTGAAATTCTGCTAGAGGAAATCGCATTCGGGATGAATTCCGAACTTCTTTAAGTGTACTTTTCTGTTGAAATATCATCAAAAAGATCATCTTCTTTAGAAAACACTTTTTTTGACTATAGTAGTGAAATTCTTAACGATATCAGAAGGGTCGAACGGTCTTCTTGGAAATTTGAATAATCATAGACATAACATGTTGTTTACTTCTTTGAATGCATGGCCTACATCAAATAGTGAAAAGGCCCCACAGGGCACAGGAAATTGCGGCCAAATGGCCTTCTTCTTGTCCTTCAAAACTTTACTCATACCTCCTTCTCCATAGGTCTGATAAGCAATCTCTCGTGCTAGTAGTTTGTCAGGAACATATAAAGGTAATACATGAGGGGAAGTGAGACTTCTGAATGCCCTAACATATGTGAAAAGTTCCTCTCCGAACCATCTCGCAACGGGGAGCATATCGACCTCCGCTTCGGGAGAAAATCTTGGAGCGTCTTTATCATACAGCGTTTTGTACAGAGGTAACATGGTTCCCTGACAAATCTTGTAGAAATACGGAATGAACTTGGAATCCCATAATTCTTTGTGATAAATATGAATGTGTAAGGGGTCCTGAGTAGTCCATTTCCAGCCCATTAGAAGAAACTTGGAAATATAACAGATTGCATCCATCACATAAGCAGATAAGTAGAAAGGGGATAAATCCTCTAAGTAGTAGTTCTTTTGGATCGGTAATTCAAAATGGTTGTGGCTAAATTGGCGGACAATATCTTAGCCCAATCCACAATATTAGCATTAGTGGCGGCATCTAATAATGGTAGCCATTCAGATGAAAATTTGTTAACGTCTAGCTTTCCAAAGAGTTTACAGAGCATAGCAGCAGCAAAGCAATACGGGGAGGTGAGAGAACCAATACTATAAATACCATGCTTATCCTTTTTTAGTGGTTCGTCCCTTCTTGACCAGTCTTTGGTGCATTCTGCCAAATCTTCATTTTCTTTAGTGAACTTCTCCATGAACTGTTTGTTATAAGTCGCCTGTGGCTCTGGTAGATGATACATGAGCCTCAAATCTTGTGGAGTGAATGAGCCAATGAGTCCTTGACCTTGAGTCTTAAATTGTATGTTTGTGATATCATAACTATCTAGTACCCATTTGGCCATGTCTGTGTACGGAAGAATTTTGGGCCTCGCTGCTATCCGATGCAAGAACGAACATGATAGTTTTGTGATTGAAACCTCAGAGGATCCGTGTGAGCCTGCAGTAGCTATAACCTCCATTATCCTGGGATTTTCTTCCTCGAGTAGACTGTACATGCCTTCCCAAGTAGTAATACTGGCATCTTTATTACAAGTGGTGTCCGTGTACAAGGGCATCATTTCTTTATCTTCATAACTCAGAGCTTTACCCTTCTTTCCCATAATATCCTGAACACTGCTCTGTATACTTCTGCTCTTCGCTCCTGCAGTTTACAAATGAGGTAAGAGTAATGATAAGGAAAAGGTGATGGGAAAGCTTTAAATGCTGAAAACATATAAAATATATCACCCTACGTGAAATGGCTCTTCGATCAGATCAAAACCATACTTAATTAATGATTGCCAACTAACTCATTAATTAACATTAACGCGCATAACTGGGCATTGGTTTATGGAAAAAGCTTTTTCCAACAACGAGCCTTATAGATCTGCGATAAGGTGATCTTGCGATTTTCTTCGAAATATCGCTACTTCATTACGTGTGGCAATCATCCATTAACGTGTTTTCTGCAAAATGCGATTTGCGAGACTCGCTATTGCATATTGGCGGTTTGAGGCATTTCACCTTAAGTGATATTTGAGGCGTGCGATGCGATGAGTGTCTTTTAGTGCGTGATTTTGCATCGCGATTTCGCAATCTTAGAATTCCGCTTGTAGGAAGGCATCCATTACCTTTTTGCGATGCGACGCTCTTTATTGAGAAAGTGGATTTATTCGAACTTATCATAAAACTTAAGTCTTTTTTAGATTTTTCGGGTATTCTCCTAAGTTTATGATAGTAAGTTTTATTCAAAAAGGGAATACAAGTGCTAAAAAATTTTGAATAAGGGTCCCCACTTATTTAGTATTAGTAATAAAACTAAATAAGAAGGGGGTTGTTGTTGGCCACAATAGAACCTCGAAAGGTCTAGAAGTTAGTAACTTTATTAAGGATAACATTGAGCCAGGGGAGCTGGCCCGAAAGCTCAAAAACTGGAAGCCTGGAAACCTGAAACCCCGGAAGTATTTTAAATTGGAAGTCAGGATTATGTGGTTATGTGGGACTAAGAGTGGACCAAGTATGTGATAGACAATGGATGGACGTGTAGTGGAAGCATAGAGTAGTGAGCCATACCCAAAAGCTTGCAAGCCCATAACCTTTTAAGAATTAGAATTTTACAAGAGCGTCGAGTATCTGGGTACCCAAGCTCCACTCTAGAGAGCATATATATGTGGTGCAGGAGTATCCAAAGAACATTGCACATAGGTATTAAGTTGGGCCATGCCTAAAACCCTAGGATCCTATAATCTTTAAAGAATTAAAATTTTATAGAAGCATCAAGCAGAGGGGGCTCGGGCATTAAAGTTGTTGTTTGGTGATTTTGTGTGTTGAAAAACCAAGGGCATGACCAAATTAACAAAGGATATTGAGCCCTATTAGGTACAAAAAGGGATTAGTGCCTAAAGGCCTAGCCAGTGGTCATGAAACCCACTCCTATGGCAGGAAAGCAGGCAGGTGTTAATGCAAAAGGAGCTAATGGAAAAATTCGACAGGATTGGTAGTAATTATTATAAGAAGAAATTTCGGCGTAAATCACATTTAGAAAATCTTTGTCGATGTGTTTCAAACCAACTAGTGTGGTTCATCGTTAGGACAAGTTGAGGAGTTAGATCATGGCTGCATATTAAATAAGGAGAGCAAATCCTCCAAACAGCTAGGTTGACAAGGTTGACCAACAATCTCTATAAAGAAAAATGGCTAAATAATATTATAATGTTAAAAAGCTAAAAGGTAAAAAAAACTAATATTATAAATATAGTAATTAAATTATAATATATCATATATCGAATGTAATACTATTTTATTTTAGTCAAAAGGTAATACAAAAATTAATTTTATTTAATTATTCAGTGATTGTTCTTTTAATATATATCTGAAAGTGATTCCATTTTATTCATATAATATTCCTTGGTCAATAATATATTTAATTCCTTATTGATTTATATACTAGGGATAAGTAAAGGGAGTTTTTTAGAAAGTTTTTCTTCGGTTATTAAATTAATTTATTTAATTCCAAGAATGTTATTCTATTTTATTTATATTATATATTATTCTATGGTTGTTAAAATAACTTAATTAATCACTAGGGAAAAGTAAAGGGGGTTTTTCAATAGGATAGATTTAGTGGAAATACTAAA
>APFE031233272.1:10971-42569 GCA_000404065.3 Pinus taeda | reverse complement strand
TTAGTTTAGGGTTTTTTGCCCTAGAAGGCAACCCCTCTCTTTGTATGAGGGTATTGTATTTGAGGCTGTGAGATAGATGTGTATTCTGTGTGAGCGAGAAACAGAGAGGTGAGGCTGTGAGAGAAGACAGAGAATATTACAGCGGATTTGCTGTAGGTTGTGTCTCTTCATTTTGCTGGATAATAGAAAGGAAGGACTGACTGTTCGGGGTGGACGTAGCCCAAACTGGGTGAACCACGTATATCTGTGTCTCTCTTGTTTTGTGCGTTTTCTGTGTTTATATTTCTGCATTATTTCATGTGTTCCATTGCTCCGTAATATATAATTTTCTAACAGTTGGAAACGGATCATGCACACTTGCATCATCCATCTTCCTGAGATCTACACATATCCTAATTTTTCCTTCTTGTTTCTTTTCCCGGAAAACCATTGGGTTTACCCAATCAAATTCTTCTACTTGCTCAATAATTCCATCTTCCAACATTTTTCTAGTTCTTTGTGCACTTTTTCTTTATACTTTGGATTTAGTTGATAAGGTATCTACTTTACATGCTTCGCATCAAGTTTTAGAGTAATTTTCATTACAACCAGATCTCCTACAATACCCTCCAGATCTAATAAATTTTTTGATAATAGATCCTGGTATTCGTGTAGTAGGTTGACCACCTTATCGACTGTATCTTTGTCCCAATATTCTCCCATCTTCACGAACTTAAGCTCTGCATCCGATACATTATTTACTTGATGGGTCTTCAGAGACTCTATTACATCAGGGTTCTCTGTCTGAGGTCCTTTGACCTCGCGCTACTCTTCAGTTTATAAAATGTTGATTTTTCTTGGATCATCTTCTTCTTCTTTGGCAGTAACATTGTAGCACTCCATCACAGGGCATAGTTGTGTACTCCAGCCCGGTTGAACCCATTATGCCAGTTCTTGAGGTGTTCAAAAGATAGTGGTCAATCTCCTGGAGTGCCTCATCAATGGAATAAAAGCCATCCTCAAAGCTAAAGTTAATAAGAATCTTTCCCACAAAATATCCCATTCAGTCGTTTCATTGCATAGTTCTGTTTCCAAATACCAATTTATGGGGATAGTATCTAAGTTGTGACAAAATATATGCACCCATTCTGGCTGCATCTCTTCTGCCCAAGATTTAGTCCACCATGCGAAGTGTTCACGTGGATCATCATTCCTGCTATATTTCTCAATCATCTGTGTATTAGCATATCCAAACCTCATTTTCATCATCCGCTTGTATTCCTTCCAGTTAGCAAAGCTTTCCTTATGCGCACCCCACCATCGGGCGGGCATAGCGCATAGTGCCAATTCTAGTGCATGGAAGCGATGTTCATTGGGCACCTCATTTTCAAATTCATCCAAAAAGAAATTAACATCATTCAAACATCATAGTGTGGGAGATTTCTTACCTCTGTGGATACGCACTGCACTGATTTGGTCGTCATATTGTAGCGTAGCATAGAGACTATTCTATCAGTGTTCAAGCTCTTCATCTAAATCTGAAGTATAGGAACTGTCTCTGTCCCATGTGATTTTTCCATCTGTAGTGGGCTTTGTCCAATCTTCGTCTCACTATGTTATCTTGTATATTTGGTCTAGATCATCATCATCCTCCACAAAATCATGAACAGGTCCAGTATAACGCTCTCCTTCAGCAGGGTCCAGTGGCACAATAACCCTGAGCGCTTTCCTCTCAAATGTCATTTTCCACTTCTTCATATTAGTCACCGCATCCATGTTGAAGGTGTAGTCAATTGCTAGTAGTGTAGGGTAAGGATTGTTGTCATCTAATATTTCAATTACCTCAAAGTCAGCCAATGCACTCGCTGCTTCAATGTCCACTGTTACCCCATACAGGCGCCCCATAGGAATAATCTTCTGTTGATTAGCCATGCGTAGCTGTATAGGAGACCATTATAGCACAGGTCTCCCCATACTTTCCCATGTCTTCTTAGGCAGTACATTCACATCAGAACCCAAATCCAGGATGACTTGGTCCATTTCATATTCTCCTATCTGCGCAGTTAGTCTCATCTCATGCCCTGTCCGCTTCTTATGCTGACCTAGTTTCCTCACAGCGCATTGTTCTGAAGGAACCTTAATCTTACCCACACAATTGTCTATTAGCTCTTGGAGCCCTTCTATTGCCTTCTTATCGTGCAACAACTTTATACAAGTCTTCAAGAAAGTGGCTAACAATGAAGGATCCACATCTCGCACTTCACTATTCCCAGTTGATTTCTCTTGACTTCCGGACGTAGAAGCTTCAAAGAAATTATTTTTAGCCTCCATAAAATTTCCTTTAGCCTGGTTTAGGTCAAAACCGACTTCCTTTTCAGCAGCCTTGCATACCCATCCTTGAGTCTCTGGCTGCTTTCCCTTATCTTCTCATATGGCCATACCACTGTGTGTTACTATATTAAAACTGTGATCTTCTTCATGAAGTTCTGCCCTCATCATTTGGATATTCTGCATAGGTTGTTCAGCCTGTGTCTTCTTTTCTTGCATCTTTTCCATAAGGATCAAGAAATATTCTATCACATGTTAGAACTGTCTACAATATTGACAATACAGACGCGTTGGGTTCTAAGAAGTGGGGCACAAAATGTCTAGTGTCACCACATTTATAATAGATAACTTGGTTGTGACCTATTCCAACCCCTCCTCCACTTCCTCTTCTAGGACCTTGGAATCCTCCACATGCTGCACCTGTACCCTGATCTTGAGGCTAAGTTTATTCCTTAATTCGGTATGTAGGGGTTATATCCATCATTAATTCATAACTTCGACATGGTGCTCATCATGACCTACATATTTGCAAAAATTGCAAAACAACTATTGAGGGGTCTGTACAAACTTTTGTATTAGATGACATTTGTCTATCGCATGATGTCCTGTAACTTAACAAATGGTGCACCACAACACTGCTCCTACGCTTAGCCAAATGGTATTTCCTGGCTTCAAGGGGACAGTCCCCCCAATAAGATAATTCTAATGACTAGGAAATGGTCCTTATCGTGCCCATGGCCCTTGCATTTCAAGAACCAAACTTAATCACACACCTCATGCTGGGCTTCCTTTCCCTGCTTCAGGCTCTGCAACTCCAGGTGCAGACTTGCCAACTGTGATTGAATATGTTGTACTCCAATGTTCATTTCTTGTATTGGCGAGGCTTCAAACCTCATCGCGATCTCCACAGCTTCTGCTTGCGTTGCTATATTCTACTGCAATAATGGTAATCTTAGGTGGGGTAACAATGAAGCAATGTACCAATATTTTTGTTGTTCATCTGTGATGTTCATATTATCTTTCCAGATCAGGAATTTTAGCCTCTAATCAAATCCCATGAAGCTTCATTCACCACTTACTTTATCTCCGTAAACCCTGTAACAAATTATGCCTGAGATTTATTATTCTTAAACTTGGAGTTCAATGCTTGTTGAGTATCTGCCAACGTCGCGACAAGGTGATCTTGGCAGTACTTGATATACTAGGTCAACGCTCTATCCTGTAGCGCTATGACCAGTCGTGCTTTCTTTAGATTATCATCAGTTATTTGATGCATTGTCCACACAGCATCTACAACAAACCATAAATGTTTGGGGTCTTCTCTTCCCACCCCTTTGAAGATAGGAATCTTCATTGCATTCACCATTTTGAATGGTGGGAGTAGAGGCAGAGGTGGAGGTGAAGGTGTAGGTGTATGCGGTGGAGGTGGAGGTGGAGGTGGAGTGGATAGATGAGGTATCCACAAGATACCCTAACTTACCAACTGCAACGCACTTCGTGGTGTATTCATAATCATTCCTTCATTGTTGCTTGACGAGGATCCCAATAGCGAACTATATTCAGAGCCCAATTCTTCGTTCCTTCTGAAGGGATTTCATCTTTGTGTAGTCCCAAACATCAAGTTAATGGCATAAACTGTTTTTTGCACGACAACATCTTAATCCAAGTTTTCAGATATTTTAAATACTTACCTCCTAGTCCCTTGAAGAGCATGCGCTCTACTTCACTATAACTAACAGTTGTATTGATCGTGAATTCAATAACAAACCCTCCGAGCGTTCGATCAATCCAATGATCAACAACCCGTGTGATGTTGTTTTCTGAGGCTTCTAAGTGCCTCACTAGCTCTGGAGTACACACAATAGGGTCGTCAAGTCTCCACATACCCTGATTGTCTACCAACCTATATAGCCACTCATACAATTCACAAGGGAAGAAAGAAAAAATTTCTTGGTTTTGTCTGAGTATAGGTATCTATTCAACCATTGTTCCATTAACAACCTCGGGTTTATGTTATCCTAAGCCACAAATGCATGTTCCTTTCGATCGAGCCACTTTTCAGTTTCCTTCTTAGTAGGGAATCACTTATTCGACATCACACATTCCTCGTATTGATCCTGGTCTCGGCAACGAAACCATTTGTTGGCTTAAGGGGGCCTGACCTAGGTTTAGAGTTATTCATGCTAACCAACAAAACCCTAACTATTGGCCCTTTCGGAAACAACCTGTGTAGCACACGCTACAGTCTCACTCGAAGCAGTATTAGGGAACTAGGTTTTTGCATCTAAAGGCATGTGTGATGGTTTTCCTAAGGATATTATAGCTTAGATTTGCCTTTGTGCAAATCTACTCCTTTGGACTGTAAACTACTACAACTCTATCAAAATTACCTTCAGGCCTTCACGAAGGTACCTGATTGTACTTAACATGCATAAAAGATACAAATTCACTACTTTTGCATAATAAACTGTATATTATGAAGCTCTTATGACCTAGATCTACCATCACGTAGACCTACCCTTTCCGAACGGTTAACTATAGAAGATCTATCTAACAACTTCCTGATCTCCGCAAAGAAGGTTAATTATACTTATTATGCCTAAAAATTACAGATCCGTCTGTTTCACTCAGAAAATAAGCATTAATTCACATAAAACATATCACAAAGTGAAGATACATAATTTAAACAAAAGTAAATAAACAAGGCATGTGTGCATAGACTTAGCTCAAAACAATATTTATTAAGATGTAAATGTTCAAATACAGACTTCCTATCCCTGTGCACCCAGCTACAGGGGCCCATGCACTCAGTTTCAGACTTACCAAGGTCTTCGCTTACTCAGTGGCAAGAGCCTTCCCCTTTCACCTTGTTGGGAACAGGATCCCCCAAGGACAGTTTTGGGGCTAAAAGCCCATGTTTTGGGTCAAATTTTGTAATAAAATTGTAAAGTATCTGCATTTTGTGGTCACGGAGCACGAAGGTGTCATGAGTCATAAAGGGTTGTCTGCCCTTAATTTTGGAAAGTAAAGTCAGATGTAAAGATCTACCCATGGTCCACAGACCATGGGATTGTATAAAAAGAACTAAGTAAGTAATCTCTAAGTAATCTTAACAAGTCATGAGTTGTAGATGAAGTCTTGAGGATAAGGAAAGGAGTCTAAGTTTTGAGTCGTAGTGTAGGTAGAGGCTCTACAACTGAGTGCACAGAGGCCTAGGGTAGAAGTCTGCAATTGTGTGTGTGGACCCCTGCAACTATGTGTGCAGGGAAGATAGAGTCTGTAATCACTTGAAGATATCAATAAAGAGAATCATTTTACAAATTATGTGTCTTTGTTTCGGATTAATGCATCTCATCATATTGTGTATGAATTCCATTTACAATTCTTATGTGATGCCCGAATGTATGTAATTACGTTGGATAATTGAACGTAAATAAGGATATTTGTTTACATGGTGCTAACTGTGAATGTTTAGTAAGATAATTACACAACTTAAGGATAACTTGGGAATAGGTTCTATACATTGCTTTAGCAATGTGAAAGTACCTGAACCACAAATTAGGGCTACGCAAAGGCCAATCACACCCCTTCACAGAGATACTGAAGGGCAGAATAAAGGGCTAGACAGACAGAGCCCTAAAACTCAACGATTTGCATGAAATCAGGAATAGAAAGAATACACTGACATCACGACCATCTTAGGGTACGGAAATGGTTCCAACACCCCCCCATACTACTTCAGGTGAGACTTCGGTCCACCCTCCGTGGGCTGATGCTGAAAGGGCCAGTAGTGTAGGGATTTGTTTGGCTAACTAACGTTGAACCTAGGTTAGGCCCCACCAAGCCAAAAAATGGTTCCATTGCCGAGACCGGAATCTACATAAGAGATGTGTGATGTCATATCACTAGAATCCAACTAAGAAAGAGATTGGAGACTAGTTGGATAGGAAGATCCACGAATTCACAGCGTAGGAAAACAGAAGTCCGTGACTGACAAAGGAACAATGGCTGGACAGGTACCTATATACATAAATACATGAAATATTTTTCTCTTCCTTTCCAGTTGAGCTATACGAGTGGATTGTGAAGCTAGCAGATAGGCAAGGAAGGTGGAGACTTGACGGTCCTATTGTTTGGACGCCGGAGTTAGTACAAATATTGGAAGCCTCTATCGCCCGCACTATTGATCACTGGCTTGATCGCATCATAGGAGGATTTTTTACTTAATTCGCGGCCGATACCTCAATCAGCTATAGCAATGCGGAGCAACGCTTTTTCAATTGTCCGCGAGGTAAGTACTTGAAGTATTTGAATGCCTAGATTAAAATGTTATCGTGAAAAAAATGGGTTATGCAGCTACCTTGATGTATGGAGCTATACGAAGTAGAAAGACTTACAGGAATGAAGGGAGAAAGGGTCTTGAATATAGTCCATTAATTTCTCCTCCTCGAGGTGATGAAGAGGGAGTAGCGCAGGCTTCTCCGTGAAGTGCTATTCAGTTAATAAGACAAGGATTCTAGTGACTACCACCTCCACCCACACCACCTCCAACTTCACCGCCAACACATGTGACTTCACCAATACCACCACCGCCTCCACCGCAGTTCAATATGGCACATTCAGTAAAGCTACCTTTGTTTAAAGGCTTGGGAAATAATGACCCAAACCAATTTTGGTTTGTCGTGAAAGCTGTATGGGAAGCTTGGGGTGTTACAGATGATAACATGAAGAAGGTAACACTGGTTAGTGCTTTGCAGGATCACGTGCTAACCTGGTACATTAAATAATCTAGTGATAACCCAAAAGCTAAAGTGGTAGACATCTAGACCACGCTGAACAAAGAATTCATTAGACCTAAATCTGAGGCACAATCGATTGTGGGGTTCAAAGAAATCACGATGAAGCCAGGCGAGACACCTCGAAATTATATCAGAGGTTGAAGTGTCAAATTTGTGAAGCTAATATGAACTTAGCAGACAGATAACATTGCGAGTGGTTTGTGGCTTTGCTCTTGCCACACCTACAAGTTGTGATGTCACAACATAATATAACGACTTAGGAAAAGACCTTGGAGATTGCAATGAGACTTCATGAAACACTGATTCAAGATCCAAATTTAGGGGTTCAGCAGATCCATGTGCAGTTGAAAAAACTGTGCCTTAAGATGCAAAGTTTGAAGCAAGACAAAATAGTTCAACCAGTGCACGAAGAGATGTGGTGCCTAAAATGCAAGGGTCAGGGGCATGACAAAGACCATTGCCCGGTCTTTGCAAGCTACATGGTAGGAGAAGGAACGGTTCTTTTGAGGCTAGAATCTCAAGCAGGACCAAGCATGGGGCCTGCATTGTGGTGCACTATATGTCAGGTAGTAGGAAAAAATGCCACGGATAACTGTCAATTTCTGCAGAAGTTTGTATAAACATCATAGAAATTGTTCTACAACTTTTGTAGGTCAGTAGGACATGATGAGCGCAACTGTAGGAGCTATGAATTGATGATGGATAGAACACCCTCCTATAGGGTTCAGGCAGAAACACAACCCCCTAACCAGAGCACGAGGATGGGGCAAACAGGCTTTTAGGGGCGCGGACGAGGCCAAGGTAGAGGAGGACCTAGCAGAGGTCGAGGACAGTTGATTTGCTACAATTGCAGAGGACCAGGACACTATGCCTGTAATTGCACTAACCTAACACGTCTGTCATGCAAGTATTTCACTCTCTTTGACCATGAAACAGAAGACTGTCCTAGGCAGATAGCAAGGATACGTGATAAAGGGATGTTACCACCTCAGCCGACTCAAAACCTACAAATTATGAGGTCTGAGCCTTGTGAAGAGGATCTGAATGTGAATGTAGTGCTTCAAAGTGGAGTTGCAACATGGGATGATAAGGGGAAACAACCCGAAGACAACGCATGGGTTTGTAAAGCTCCAGTGAGGGAGGCTGAATTCGATTGGGAGTGCGCACACAAAATGTTCATGGAAGCAAATAAGAGCTTCACTGAGGCCTCCACCTCAAGGAGCATGGATAAGCTTGATTAGGAAATGGACCCTTCTATGCTTACAAACTTTCTAGAGACCTACATGAAGTTGTTGCATGACAACAATGTTGTGAAGGGATTACAAGAGATTATAAATAGATGTGCTTAAAAAACACCAGGAGAACCTTGCATGGTACGAAAGATCAGTAAGCATAAAACAAGGACTAGACAAGAGATAGGCTGATCGCGCAGATAGGAGCGTATGAGATGGATCAGGTTATTTTGCACCTAGGGTTATATGCGAACATCCTACCAAAGTAGACTTGGGAAAAAATGGGAAGACCTACACTGCAACGGTCTTCGATTCAATTAAGGAAAGAAAATCAGCAGAAGATCATCCCCATGGGGCAGCTGTAGGGGGTGACGGTAGACATTGAAGGTGCGAGTGCGCTGGTTGACTTTGAAGTAATAGAAATTGTAGATGATATCAACCCCTACCCTGTGCTCCTTGGCACTGATTGGGCTACTGATATGAACGGGGTAATCAACCTAAAGAAGCGAAAGATGATATCTGAGAAGAAATCGCTCCACATAATAGTACCCTTAGATCTTGCTGAAGGATCGCGCTATACTGAATCGTTCGCAATTACGAGAGCGATGACGATCTAGACTGTATCTATAAGATAAAAATGTAGGAACAAGATTGGGTGAATCCAATAGCAAATGGATGAATTACATGGGATCACGAGAGTTTCTTCACCTCAAACTCTGATGAAGAACTAGAGCGCTAGCATATTCGGTTACATGAAGTAACCACACTGAGTTGTAACATGATGACCCAGTCACTACGCTATGTTTCTTCAGAGGTAAGAAATCTACCCACTTATGATGGCCTGAATGATGTAGATATATTTTTGGATGCATTTGAGAGGGAGGTACCAGAGAAGCAATGCTTCCAGACTTTGGACTGGGCACTGCACTATGCTTGCAAGGTGGTGGGGTATGCACAAGGGTAGCCTTGATGATTGGCATGAGTGTAGAAGGATGATGAAAACATGCCTTGGGAAGTCAAAGGTACGAGTCACAAAAAAATATGATGGGCAGGATGATCCATGCTCACATTTGGCCAAATGGGCTCAGGCTCACAGAGAGAGGCCCCAACCTGAATGGGCACACTTGTTTTGTCACACCCTAGATGTCATCACAATGAACTAGTACTTAGAAACGAAGCTCCGCCATGGTATAGGTGAATGGGATATTTTGTGCGAGGGATTCATAATGACATTCAACTTTGAAGATAGGTTTGACTATATTGATGAGGTGTTACAAGAAGTAAAAGCAACAATCTTTAGGATACCACAAGATCCTTTGGACCTAATTCAGCCTGAGTGGGCTACTCAGTTGATTCACACGCTAGAATGCTATAATATAACCGTTAAAGAGGAATATGAGGATCTGTGAAAGGTTAACATCCCTGAACCAGAAGGTCACTGTGAGGTTGAAGGACCATACATTGAGAATCCTGATATAACCACACTGCTAAAAATAAAACAAGTAAATATTGGTATGGAGGCAGAGCCCAAATTCACGAAGATTGGAGATTACTAGGATGACGCGACGGTGGATAAGGTCGTTGAATTGCTCCGCGAATACCAAGATTTGTTCCCTACCAATTTTATGGATTTAAAAGGGATAATCAGGGACTTGGGTGTTATGAAGATCATGTTGAAGCCTGATATGAAGCTAGTTAAGCAAAGACATTACCATCTCAATCCAAAGTATAAGGAGAAGGTTTGCTTAGAGCTAGAAAATATGCTCACGGTAAGTCTCATTGAGCTTGTGGAAGAATCTAATTGGGTGAGCCCAATGGTTGTACAAGAGAAGCAGAAGGATGAAATAAGAATATGCATAGATCTCAGGAAGTTGAATGACACTTGTGTACATGATCCTTTCCCAACTCCGTTCACTAATGAAGTGTTGGACAATGTAGGTGGCTAGGAAGCATATTCCTTCACTGATGGATTCTCTGGGTACCATCATATCAAAATCACGCCAAAGGATAGGAGTAAGAAAACCTTTGTGACTAAGTGGGGCTTTTTTTAGTACAATGTAATTCCTTTGGGATTGATGAATGCGCCTACGATTTTTTTGTGTGTATTCATTGCAGCATTCAAGGAATTTATTCACAAGTTCCTAGAAGTATACTTTGATGACTAGATTGTGCTTGGGCTGGTGAAACACCATGGAGTAAGCTTGCGCCTGATGCTGGATACTTGTCAAAGATACCAGATTGTGCTCAATCTGAAGAAATGCCTATTTTGTGTTCCTTTTGGGACCCTGCTAGGTCATGTGGTTTGTAGGCAGGGACTGATGGTAGATCTCGTGAAGATCGCAGTGATACTTAACTTGGAAGCACCCAGGAGTGTGAAGCAGCTACACGCTACCCTAGGACATACCAGATATTACAAAAAGTTTACCAAGGGCTATGCCTAGATCACTGCACCTATGGAGAAGTTGTTGAAAAAAGATGTCACATTCTACTGGAACGAGGACTATAAGAAAAGATTGGATGTATCAAAGCAAAAGATGGTCACTGCGCTGATTTTAGTCTTCCTGGATCGGAAGAAGGAGTTTCATGTACATGTCAACATATCATGTATAGCGTTGGGAGTGGTTCTGACATAGGCTGGTGGAGGAGACTTTGATCATCCTATAGCATTCACAAGAAGAAGGTTATCCAAGGCGGAGAAGAACTATTCCACCACCAAGCGCGAAGGGTTAGCCATGGTATATGCGCTCCAGAAGTTTAGACACTACTTGTTGGGTGGCCACTTTAAGATGTATATAGATCATTTCGTGATGAAATACCTAGTCAATAAGCCTGTGTTGGGGGAAGAATCTGCAAGTGGTTGTTATTGTTCCAAGAGTATGACTTTGAAGTTATTGTAAAGCCTGGATGATTGAATGCGGGACCAAACCATCTATTGCGCATCAAAACAGGGGAAGAGACCACTAATTTGGAGGAAGGATTGTCTAACGCACAGCTCTTTATAGTGTGCATCATGGATGGTCATTTTGAGGATACCATACACTTCTTAAAAACAGGAACTACCCTGGAGGGATACACCGTCCAACAAAAGAAGGAGTTAGTGGTGCGCACGGCAAACTTTTCTAACATTGCCAGGAATCTATATAAAATGGGGTCTGCTGAGATATTGCAACGATATGTACCAGAGTTTGAAAGGAGCAGTATTCTCACGGACGCTCATGGGGGTGCTATGGGAGGACATTATGTAGGGAGAGCGACTACGCAGAAGATTCTTTGCACAGGGTTGTGGTAGCCAACCCTCCATCAGTATTTGAAAACATATTGTAAGCCATGTGATGTGTGTCAAAAGACTGGCAGGCCATTGTGAAGGGATGAGTTGCCTTTGAATCCACAAATGATGTTACAACCCTTCGAGAAATGGGCGATAGATTTTGTGGGACCCATCCAGCTCCAAGGAAAGACAGGAGCAAGGTACATTATCACCATGACGGAGTATCTAACTCGATGGGCAGAGGCATAGCCTATAAAGGATTTCACAGGTGCGACTGCTGCAAATTTCCTCTTTGAGTATGTACTGGCGCAATTATGGTGTCCAAATATTTTGATGAGCGATCATCGTAAGCACTTTTTGAATGAAACGGTTGGCGCGCTGATTTGAAGAATTTCAGGTATATCACTAGAAGAGCACGCCTTATCACCCATAGGCTAACGGGATGATGGAAGCATTCAATAAAGTACTAGAGAACACGATGACCAAGGTTTTCAATGCTCATCGAAGTGATGGAGACCTACACATACCTGCAGTACTATGGACTTATCGAATGACATGCAAGAAGTTGACTATACAAACACCCTTTAGGCTTGTCTATGGTGTTGAAGCGGTAATGCCCATGGAATACATTGTGCCTAGTCTGCGCATAGTGGCACTGACGGGTATGATAGATGAGGGAGCTCTGGAAGAGAGGCTTACGCAGTTGGCTGAGCTTGAGGAAGAAAGATTTCTAGCTGGATTTCACTAACAAGTCCAAAAGTAGTGTGAAAAAGCATGGCATGATCGGCACATTAAGCTGCACACCTTTAAGGTAAATGACCTGGTTTTGTTATATGAAAGCAAGTTTGATAAATTTCTAGGGAAATTCAGAATGCACTGGTTAGGGCCCTATGTCATTAAGGAGATTACAACGGAGGAGTGGTACAGTTGGTCAAATTGAATGGATTCCCTTTCCAGGAAAGGTGAATGACAGTCGCTTGAAGCCATACACTGGTGGTCTGGCCATGTGATTTCATGAAGGTAGCATAGTATTAGCATTGAACGAAGCTAAAAGAAGGCATGAGACTATAAACTACACTGCCCGGGTTGGGGAACTGCGCAATTAGAGGATTATGTGAAGCAAGGAAGTGTCACAGGGTTCGCAACAATGCAAAGGCAGCTGAGCTACCTAGGAAGAAATCACACAGGTTGGCCAGAAAGTGACCGTTAAAGTCATTGTTCATGATTTAATGGTAGAAATGCGGCCAAATGGAGTGGATGACCGACATTCAAGGCATAATTTATGGGGCAGATCCTTGAAAAATTATCGCCAATCCAACATTAATGAACCATATTTGGGGGGAAAGTTCATATTTGAATTCAAAATGCCTTATAAATTACAAGTGGTTGTGCAACGAAAAACACTTGGCATTTTGAGAATTGAGTTGTTGAGCTCTCAAGTGGACATGAATCGCAAGCACTACAAACTTTTGATAGCCAGTTTAGTATTTGAGACATTGACGAAGAAGACACAGGAGTTCTTGCAGAACATCACGTTGGCGCCCACAGAAGCTATAGATACTGAAGCAGAGGAGTCGGTGCTAGAAATTGATGTGCACATCACCAAGAAGAAACCCACAAAACCCTACCGCATAGGAGAAGGGAAAAGCCATCAATTTGGAGCCAAAGGAGGAAGAAATCAAAGACATCCCGATGGATGATGAGGATGTGGGAGTAGATGTGGAGGAAGTTGAAGCCCAAGATGTTGACCCTATCACTTGGTTTCCTGAGTACGTCCCTTCGTGCAAGAGCAATACTAGGGTGTTGAAAGACATTGATGAGAGCAAGGTCCCCTTGCAAACCCCTCTACTGCCGGATGAAATTGTCTTCGAAGGATCATGCTTGGGGCGGGTTCCTCTCCTAAAACTCGAAGATTGGGACTTGGCTGATCATGAGAAGTTCCCACACCTGGCGACTGAGCAGATGATGCATCGCATTATCGACACTACTAAAATGACTGCATTGGAGCCATCGAGGTGGCTCAGAGAAGTAGATAAGGTAAGGTTGCTCAACCTATTTTGGGTGCCTCACTACAACCGCACCTCAGTGACAGTACTGGTCATCAAGCAACTGCTATGCTTGGTGCATGATGGGTGTCTGTGGCTGGAGGAGCCAATACCCATCACTGACAGGTTGATCCACAAGATCACACAGTTGCCTTACACTGGAGAAAACCCAGCCATGATATTTGGTGGAAAAGGTGGTGAGCAGGCCCTCATGAAGGCCATGAAAGAGAAGTTTAAGATCGTAAAGAAGATGCGCGGATATGCCAATTCTAGCATCTCTGACCCTACTGTAAAGGTGGCTACAAAAATTTTAGCAGGGAAGGTGATGAGGAAGTGTCGTGATGATGAGGTGTCAGCGCCTATCGTCGCGCTAGAAGCCCAGTTTGCTAAAGGAGTCCAGTTCAAATGGTCGAACTATCTTCGCAGAGAGTTCCTAGCTAACTATTACGAAGCCCAGGAGCTTAGCAAGATGTTCCACTACACATGGATCTTGTTATCGATTATGCTGGTAGCATGGGAGCTACTAGAGGATAGCCAATTCCCTTTGGTTACGCCATACCTACCAAAAGTAGTGAAGTACGCTTCATTGTGGCCGACTAAGGATGCACAGTGCATCAAGGACACCAAGATCTTCTGGATCTTGATGGAGATTAACATCCGCATGGCTATCAATGACAAACCATGATTTTAGCCTATGATGTACGCCAACCCGCAGGGCTACATAGAGTTCAAAGTAGATTTTCACCATGTGGCCATCAGGGCGCAGAAGGACCCTGCATAGAAATGGTATGACTTGCCTTACCTGGCAATGAATGATGCCATTGATGTAGTACTTGACCGATGGCTAGAAGAGTGGCGCTCTACAGCAGACTTGGCGGTGGGAGGGAGCAAGTCTACCGCATAGATAAATAAGGAGGAGGCCAAGATAAAGATGACACAGTTGGCTGAGAAAAGGAAGAAGGAGGCCACTGACAAGGCCCAAGCAGAGCACGATTCCACTTAGTAGACAGAGAAGCACATGGGTGGAACAAAGCGAGGCTATGACAAAGGCACGAGGTCGCCTTCACCCGAGACAGAGGAGGAGATGGACAAGCAGGCAGAACAACACGTTGCAGACCCATAGGTGATATCTGCCGGCATCAAGCATCCAAGGGAGCAGGAGAAGGGAGGATCCAGGAAGAAATCGAAGGCTACTAAGACATCACTGGACCCAATCACGCTAACAGAGGGTGATTTGCGTGACATTGATGACACGGTGCGGGATGTCACTGCGAAGGCCCTAAAATAGTTTGAGCAGCAGTAGCAACTAGTCTTGGGGGCTATCCAAAAACTTCTACAGGAGTTGCAGACCCGTGCGTCACAGGCTGGCATGGTGTCTACCAGCCTTACTATCGGCACTTCAGAAGCTACCAAGATGTTGCACGCGAAGGCCTCCAGCGCGATAGTGCTGCCTGATGGAGCACTTACCATGGAGAACGAAGCTGACAAGCTCACTGTCAGCGCCCAAAGGGAGTAGGGTGGAAACTAGCAGTTCTCCCTGGAGAAACGCTCCGCCTCTTGCAGGATGGAGTGATTGCAAATCTAAGGACCCATGAGCACCACGCCCTCCAGATGATTAGTTAGCAACGGATCAATAATGAGCAGATGGCACTACAGGGAGATTCTTCCATTACCATTTTGACCAAGGCGACCAACCAGTACAAGCGCATTATGCAGGTCGTCAAGGATGCATGTCGAATGGTCCCAGATTTGGCCATTCCTAAGGAGGAACCAGTTGAGGTGCACGTCTGCAAGATGGCTACGAGGGTGCGCAACACTTATACTGAGATGGAAAAGGTTTAGTTGGAGTTGAACCTATAGATCATAGAGTTACAGTTGAAGGTACAACCTTCAACTCTGCCAGAAGTAAAGTAGCAGCGAGCGACCACTCTCACAGAAGCAGTAGTGATGGTTGATAGTGTAGTAGTAGACTGCACGCGACTTTTTGAGTAGTTGTTCAAGGTCTTGACAAGCTTACAGGAGGACCCCAATGTACAATGACTAGAATAGAAGCATGCAAGCTACGATAGTGCTATGATGAAATCAAAGGCACAACATGAACCATCGCGCACACACATGGATTAGCGAAGCTGTAGGAGGCCAAGCAGCTGAAGGAACAGGTGGATGCAGAGTTTCACAAGGAAGCAGTGTTGAAGGCACAACTAAAGCCCCAGTTGGATGAGGCTTACATGGTGACAACCTCTATTGAAGGAAAGCTTACGACTCTGCAAGCAACTCAGCAAAAGCTTCAGGCTGACAATATAGGAGTAGTGACCAAGCAAGTGGTTGAATACGTGAAGCAGCCAGCCACAAAGTGCACTGCTAAGGTTGTGGTCATACGAGTCGAGCTGGAAGGTATTCATGCTAAGATCTTTGTACCTACAGAGTGACTTGAGGGCGAGTCGCGATGTTTTTGGTGGGGGCCTGTTGGGCATGGGATCCCCCAAGGATAGTTTTAGGGCTAAAATCCCATGTTTTGGGTCAAATTTTGTAATAAAATTGTAAAGTCTCCGCATTTTGTGGTCACGGAGTGCGAAGGTGTCATGAGTCATAAAGGGTTGTCTGCCCTTAATTTTGGAAAGTAAAGTCAGATGTAAAGATCTACTCATGGTCCGCAGACCATGGGATTGTATAAAAAGAGTTAAGTAATCTCTAAGTAATCTTAACAAGTCATGATTGTAGATGAAGTCTTGAGGATAAGGAAAGGAGTCTAAGTTTCGGGTTGTAGCATAGGTAGAGGCTCTACAGCTGAGTGCGCAGAGGCCTAGGGTAGAAGTCCACAATTCAGTGCGCAGAGCCCTGTAGTTGTTTGCATAGGGTGGATAGATTCTATAATCACTTGAATACATCAATAGAGAGAAGCATTTTGCAAATTATGTGTCTTTGTTTCCGGTTAATGCATCTCGTCATATTGTGTATGAATTTCATTTACAATTCATATGTGATGCCCAAATGTATGTAATTACGTTGGATAATTGAACACAAATAAGGATATTTGTTTACGTGGTGCTAACAGTTAATGTTTAGTAAGTTAATTAAACAACTTAAGGATAACTTGGGAATATGTTCTATACGCTTCTTTAGTAGTGCGAAAGTACCTGAACCATAGATTAGGGCTACACAAAGGCCAATCACACCCCTTCGTGGAGGTACTGAAGGGTAGAATAAAGGGCTAGACAGACAGAGCCCTAGAACTCAACGACCTGCATGAAATTAGGAATAGAAGGAATAAATTGACATCACGACCATCTTAGGGTGCGGAAACTTGGTTCTAGCATCCCCCCATACTACTTCGGGTGAGACTTCGGTCCACACTTTGCGGGCTGATGCCAAAAGGTCCAGTAGTGTAGGGATTTGTTTGGCTAACTACTGTTGAACCTGGGTTAGGCCCCACCAAGCCAACACCCCTAAGTACAAGAAATAGACTTTTCCTGTCTTAGCACCTTGCTCTTACAATAGTTCTTAACAAAAAGTTATTTTCTTAGACTCGCTATGACTCAACTATACATATCCTTTTCATTACAATACCATGGTCCGTGGACCATGGGCGTGTCTCAAAACTATCCTATCACCTACCCATACAAGGGACTAATGCCCCTTTAACTCTTACTTAGCTTCGCACTCTACTTCCACATTTTGCGGAGACTTTACATTCTTTAACAAAAATATTACAGAAATTGACTTTACTGACAAAATTTGACCCCAGGAATCCCATCCCAACTGAATGCCTTGAGGGCTAAAAATTTTGTAGGAAATATCAAGAAAATCCATATGTAGGTACAAGAGACAGTATATAAGTCATAGGAAAAATACAAGGTTGGTCATGATCGACATAGAATAGAGAAGTTGTTCAAGGTGGGAGACAACGTATGGTTACAATTGAACAGGGAGAAGCTACACGGTCATGGTAATAAAATCAAGGCTCTATGATATGGTCATTTTGAGATACTTTGAAAGGTGGTAGATAGAACCTACAAACTCAATCTACCCCCATACATGCACATTTACTTTGTTGTGAATGTAGAGAATCTGAAACTCTATGAGCCTTCCATGCTAGATCACGAAGAGGAACAATCTTTTATGTACGATTTGGCACCAAATGTCTCTTTTGAGGGCTTGCATGCCCATGTAATTATGTGGTTAATAGGCTACTGAGCCAAGGTCTCTTTTGAGGTCTTGTGTGCCCATGTAATTATGTTTATATATCTTTGGGGCCAATTTACCCGATAATATATGCCTTTAAATGTTGTGAGGTATGGGAGCCTCATAATCTAAATATATGCAATTATTATTAAAAATAAGCTAGTTGAAGACCATCTCCACAAAAAGAGTATGGGGGTAATGCAAATCCATGGTAAAGGGAAACATGGATGATGTGATGGTGGTTTATGAAAAAGGCGCTAAATCCTATGTGGCTTTAGAGAGTGCCATGTGGCAAGAGAGATTCGTGCATATATAAAGTGTTAAATGTTTGTTGGAAAGACAATTATTTAGTGATTAGTTATGCATGCATACAATTAGGCGATGAATAATGGCTAGGAGAGGGGGAATCGGTGGATTTTCTTTGGAACCATGGAGTTCTAGTGGAACTCACTTTGGTGAACAATTGGCGAGTCCTGAGTGTGGGTTTTGTAGCTGATCGGGTGTATTTAGTTTGGTCTGGAAGGATGTTTGAAAGACCTGCAAAGCAACAATATCTCCTAGATTCTGTAAGGATGAGACTTTCCCTAGTTAGCTATAAGTTTTCCAAGAAGGTGTTGGCACCACCAAGGAACTACTGGGTGCAGAGAAGGGTTGCACCACTTGGATGCAAACTAGAGGGAGCATGAGCCTTGGGTTGGATGTTGAGGCTGTGGAGGTTGGTATCTTAGACAATGTTTGTTGTTTGGTACTTGGTGTGCAGATTGTATCTAATGGAGTTGAGGATCTAGCTTAAGGGTGACCATTGGTTGAAAGATTATGAACCTTCTAGTCTATGGTTAGGTGGAATATGGAAGATCTGCAGCTAGTCATCCAATTTAGATAAGCATTCCTTTGATGTTTAATTATTATGTGTAATTGCTTGTAAACCCTATTTTTAGGTTATGGATATTTAATTTAATTTTTGTGCATAAACTTATTCCTCTTTTTATAGCCCTAAATAACTGTGTGAATAATTATTATTTTATTTTTGAGCATGTCATTAATTATGTATTTTAGTTATGCATTTCCTTAAACAAAAAAATATAATTCGAGGACTATTGTTATGTATAGGTACAAGTAATGGAAATGTTGATATTAACAAGGAATTGTTACAGTGTTGGATTTGTGGTAAATACCATTGGAAGAAGGATTGTCCATTGTACCAGGGCAACAAGCCACAGATCTACAATGCTCAGGAGGTGCAGATCGCTAGGGATATAGGTCAAAGCATTCCTCAGATTTATGCAGTACTTGATAACATGTAGGAATACCATCAAGCATCCATTATCAATATGGAAGGTAAGTTTCATGATTAAGTTGTTTCAATCTTGATTGACTCTGGATCTAATTATAGTTATGTTAGTCTTGACCTAATGGATTAGTGTTGTTTGAGTAAAGAAGTGCATGCAAAATCTTGGTTGGTGCAGTTCGCTATAGGGACCAAGAGAAGAGTTCATCATTGGGTGAGATCTTGTGCATTTGAGCCTAATGATATTCCTACATCAACACACATAAATGTGCTTCCTTTGGGTTCAGATAGCATGCTTTTGGGAATGTATTTGTTGTTTATTCATAGGATCAAGGTATATTTTTATGAGAATGCCATTGAGTGCCTGGATGATGATGGAGAAAAGAGAATCTTGCAGTAAAAGAAGAAGCATACATTAGTGAGAATGGTTATAGCTATGCAAGCCAAACACAACCACATGAAAGGATGTGTATCTTTCAGTTCATGTTTTTGATCCAAGTGGATGTTGGTGGCCACCAACCTATCCCACTTTGACCCCCACAACTATCTCTTTCAGTTTTTCAGTTTCCTTAATTGTAGCACAATTTACTATTTTTAGCAGTTTTTTGGGTCCTAAACTTCCAAAGTCATTTTGAGGCCCTAAACGACCTTTTTTTGGAAATATGGGAGCAACATGGGTCCATGGACTGATTTTTATCTTCAAAAAGTTGTAGTCCTTGGATAGATCTTTCTAACAAGCTATTGTGCGTGTCAAACAGAGATCGTATACCAAAGTTATGACCTTGGGAAATTGATGTACCAATTTACCCGAAACAGGGCCCACAATTTGGTGTTTCATCTCCTAGGGTTAGGTTTTTGGTTGTTTAGGGTTTTCCATTGTTTCTCAACAATAAATAAGCCTTTGAGCCTCATTCTAACACAGTTCAGAGGCATGTAACCGCCACATCTCTTCTCAGAGATAAGTTACCATCGCCCTAGCTGGTTTATTTCCATTTCTGTTTGTAAGCATATTTCAGTATTTTACATTAATGAAATGAAGTATTATTTCCACTACATCTCTATGTATATGGGTATTTCTATATTTTTTTGTGTTTAAATCCATATCAGTGGTATTAGAGTGGTTTTCTTTTTCTCTGTTTTTCTTTGCATGTCCCCAACGAGGTTAGGATATAAGGAGTTAGGGCTTGAACTAGTCGAACCTTTGCAAGACCAGCCTCGTAAATCCCAACGGCCTCCCATGGCAGATGAAAAGAAAGATGAGGGGGTGGGAGGTCCTATCAAAATATTGCTCGAAGAAGCCCTCGAGCGGCAAAGGAATGCGATGATGGACAACTTTGCCCAGATCCTTCAGCGACTACCTAGATGTGATGCATTGGCTTCCAACAGCTACTCTGGAAACGCCACACCCTTTAAGGTACAAGTTAATTTTGAAATCCCCATCTTCGAGGGTCAAATAAACGCAGATGCCATAGATAAATGATTAAATATACTAGAAGGGTATTTTTATGTTCATGATTTTTCCAGTCGGGAAAAGATTATTTTTGCTCTTCTCAAAGCAGCCCCTCACGTCAAGCACTGGTGGGAAACCTACTGCAAGCAGAGGGATGAAAGAATGGGCTCACTATTTTTAGCCACACCCACTTGGAATTCATTTCGGGATGCCATCAAGGAGCACTACTATCCTGTCAAAATATATGAGGACAAATACATATAGTGGACCACACTATGTAGGGAAGGGACCAAGATGTGCCAGAGTTCACAAACATTTTTCATACCCTTCGCACACAATCAAGTATCAAGGACTCTGAGATGCATTTGGTACTCAAATATCGTGGCTGCCTACATAGATACATCGAAGATGAGATGGAGTTCTTGAACACCTCATCGCTCAGCACGACATACCAATATGCTATCAAGATCAAGAAGAACTTTAAACAGAATAAGTGAGACTTTAATCTGCGAATCTAAAGACCAAAGGACAAAGCCAAGGCAGGGTGACCCAAGACAACCCATCGAAGCCACAAGAAAAGAACAACACCATGAATTCAATGAAGGACACTGGAAAGTGGTGTGAGTTCCATAAGAGCCCCACTCACAACACAAGTGTGTAGGACCAAGTAGTCGCTCATGGCCGAGTTGAAGGCTTTCGAATCAGATGCATGTTTCAACCCTGAGTCAGAACCTGACAAGGGGAATAACAAAGGGAAGCAGATAATTGATGTGGAGCCAAGTGCCACTTTTGCCACCGCTAAGATCCAAAAGAATGAGCCCGGAGATCCAAAGGAGGGGGAGTGTCTTTTCCACTCACAGATGTGGGTGAAGTGTTCGCCGTTGTAATTCATTGTTGACAGTGGGAGCCAAAAGAACCTCATTTCAGCAGAGGTCATGAAGCAGTCGGGCCTACTGACTACACCACACCTGCATCTATACAGTATCATGTGGCTTCACCATGGACGAGATCTCCGAGTTTGCCAATAGTGCCACCTTCCCTACAACATCAAGCCCTTTACAGATGAGGTATTGTGTGATGTTGAACCTCTTGATGTTTATGATGTACTATTAGGCCAACCATACTTATGGAGGTGACATGTTGTGTATGATTCAATGCCTCATGCTGTTATTATTACTTTGGGTAAATCATTATACAATATACCGGAGGTAGCCCCTCCTACCGCCACCTCTTTGATCACTGCTAAGAAATGCAACAAGCTCATCTTCTAGACCAGGAAATTCATTTTCTATTTGGTTCACTCCCAAAGTAAGGGGAAGATCATCACCACATCCATGACCCCCGTGAAGGGTTCCTCCACGCAGAAGCAGCACCAGATGGATACGGTCATCTTCTCCTCACCCACAAGGGTACCGTTGCGCTGTCAGGTCAAGCATTCGGCCGATATGACCTCCAAAGCACCTCTACCCAACAGGCCGATCTATTGCCACTCCATTCTGGAAAATTCCAAGTACAAGTTGCGACATGATCAACATCGGGTGCCACACAAGTTTCAGTTGGGCAACAAAGTCTAGCTGTATCTAAAGAAAGAACACCTTACAAGAGCCCATCAGAAGCTCAGACCACTCCGATATGGTCCTTACACTAGTACTAAGGCTGTGGGAAACAATTCTTTGGATCACAACATTCCCCCATTCCTTCGCTTGCACCAAGTTTTCAATGTGGACCGCCCTCGACCATGCTTCCCATCATTACTAGACACATCAAAGATTGCAGAACAGCACACCAGGGACCCTGTTCAACAGAAGCTTCCTCATCTTCTGGAGGAACTCAATGCAATGGGGACCATTGCTTCCTAAGGGGGGAGGAACGATTCAGGTGGATTTTTGTGGCCAGAGGGAGTCCCACTTGGATCCCCACAACTATCTCTTTCAATTTTTTAGTTTCCTTAATTGTAGCACAATTTACTATTTTTAGCAGTTTTTCGGGTCCTAAACTTTCGGAGCTATTTTGAGGCCCTCAATGACGTTTTTTGGGAAATATGGGAGAAACATGGTCCCATCGATTAATTTTTCTCTTCCCAAAGTTGTATTCCTCAGATAGATCTTTCTAATGAGCTATTGTGCATGTCAAACGGAGATCGTATGCCAAAGTTACGACCCCAACAAGTTGATGTACCAATTTACCCAAAATGGGGCCCACATTTTGGTGTCTCATCTCCTAGGGTTATGTTTTTGGATGTTTAGGGTTTTCCATTGTTTCTCAACAATAAATAGGCCTTCGAGCCTCATTTTAACACAGTTCAGAGGCATGTAGCCGCCACATCGCTTCTAAGAGATAAGCTTCGATCGCCTAGTTTGTTTATTTCCATTTCTGTTTGTAAGCATCTTTCAGTATTTTACATTAATGAAATGAAGTATTATTTCCGCTGCAACTCTGTGTATATGGGTATTTCTGTATTTTGTTGCATTCCTTTTTAAATCCGTATCAGTGGTATCAGAGCGGTTTGCTTTTTCTCTGTTTTTCTTTGCATTTCCCCAACGAGGTCGGGATATAAGGAGTTAGGGCTTGAACTAGTCGAACCTTTGTAAGACCAGCCTCACAAATCCCGACGGTCTCCCATGGTAGATGAAATGACAGATGAGGGGTCAAGAGATCCTATCAAAATATTGCTCAAAGAAGCTCTCGAGCAACAAAGGAATGCGATGATGGACAACTTTTCCCAGATCCTTTGGCGGCTACCCAGACACGACGGATTAGCTACCAATAGCTACTCTGGAAACGCCTCACCCTTTAAGGTACAAGTCGAGGGCCAAATAGACACAGATGCCATAGATAAATGGTTAAATTTGCTAGAAGGGTATTTTTTTGTTCATGGTTTTTCCAGTTGGTAAAAGATTATTTTCGCTCTTCTCAAAGCAGCCCCCCACATTAAGGACTGGTGGGAAACCTACTGCGAGTAGAAGGATGAAAGTACAGGCTTACTATTTGCAGCCGCACCCACTTTGAATTCATTTCAGGATGCCATCAAGGAGCAGTACTACCATGTCAAAGTCTATGAGGACAAATACATAAAGTGGACCACGCTGCGGCAAGGAAGGGACCAAGATGTGTCGGAGTTCACAAACATTTTTCAAACCCTTCACACACAGTTGGGTATCAAGGACTTTCAACTGCATTTGGTACTCAAATACCGCAACTTCCTACATAGATACATCCAAGATGAGATGGAGTTCTTCAAGATATTCTCACTCGACATGACGTACCGATATGCTATCAAGATCGAGTAGAAGTTTAAACAAAAGAAGCGAGACTTTGGATCTGCAAATCTGAAGACCAAAGGAAAAAGCCAAGGCGGGGTGACCCAAGACAACCCATCAAACCCATAAGAAAAGAACAACACCATGAAGTTGAAGAAGGAAACAAGAAAGTGGTGTGAGTTCCATAAGAGCCCCACTCACAACACAAGTGAGTGTAGGACCAAGTAGTCATTAGTGGCCAAGTTGAAGGCTTCCAAATTATATGCATGTTTCAACCCTAAGTCATAACCTGACAAGGGGAATGACAAAGGGAAGAAGATCATTTATGTGGATCCCAATGCCATTGTTGCCACCACCAAGATCCAAAGGAGTTGGAGCGTCTTCTCCACTCACATATGTGGGTGAAGGCTTCGCGCTGCAATTCATTGTTGACAGTGGGAGCCAAAATAATCTCATTTTAGCAAAGGTCATGAAGTGGTTTGGCCTACTAAATACAATACACCCGTAGTCATATAGTATCAGATGGCTTCACCAAGGATGAGATCTCCGAGCTCGCCAATGATGCCGCCTTCCCTAAAGCATCAAGCCCTTTACAAATGAGGTATTGTGTGATCTTGCACCTCTTGATGTTTGTGATGTACTATTAGCCAACCATGCTTATGGATACGACATTCTATGTATGAGTCAATGCCTTGCACTATTATTATAACCTTGGGTAATTCATTATACAAGATACTGGAGGTAGCCCCACCTACCGCCACCTCTTTGATCACTACTAAGAAATGCATCAAGCTCATCTCCCAGACCAGGAAATTTATTTTCTATCTAGTTCTCTCCCAAAGTAAGGGGAAGATCATTGCCACATCCATGAACCCCACGAAGGGTTCCTCCACGTAGCAGTAGTAGCAGAGGGATACGGTCATCTTCTCTTCACCCACAATGGTACTGTTGCACTGTCAGGTCAAGCATTCAGTTGATATAACTTCCAAAGCACCACTACCCAACGGGCCAATCTATCACCACTCCATTCTGGAAAATTCCAAGAACAAGCAGTGACGTGATCAACATCGGGTGCCACACAAGTTTCAGGTGGGCGACAAAGTCTGGTTGTATCTATAGAAAGGACACCTTACAAGAGCCCATCAAAAGCTCAGACCACTTTGATATGGTCCTTACACCAGTACCAAGGCTATGGGAAACAATGCTTTGGATCACAACATTCCCCCATTCCCTCGCTTGCACCTATTCAATGTGGACTGCCCTTGACCATGCTTCCCACCATTACTGGACACATTAGAGGTTGTAGAACAGTGCACCAAGGACCAAGTTCAACAGAAGCATCCTCATCTCATGGAGGAACTCAATGCAATGGGGACCATTACTTCCTAAGGGGGGAGGAATGATCCAAGTGGATGTTGCTAACCACCCACCTATCCCACTTGGACCCCCACAACTGTCTCTTTCAGTTTTTCATTTTCCTTAAATGTAGCACAATTTACTATTTTTAGCAGTTCTTCTGGAGCCGTTTTGAGGCCCTAAACGACGTTTTTTGGGAAATATTGGAGCAACATGGGTCGATAGACCAATGTCTCTCTTCCCAAATTTGTATTCCTCTGATAGATCTTTCTAACAAGCTATTATGCACGTCAAATGGAGATCGTATGCCAAAGTTACGACCACGGGAAGTTGATGTACCAATTTACCCGAAACAGGGCCCACAGTTTGGAGTTTCATCTCCCAGGGTTCATTTTTTGGATGTTTAGAGTTTTCCATTGTTTCTCAACAATAAATAGGCCTTCTAGCCTCCTTGTAACATAGTTCAGAGGCATGTAGCCACCACATCTCTTCTCAGAGATAAGCTACCATCGCCCTAGCTGGTTTATTTCCATTTCTATTTGTAAGCATATTTCAGTATTTACATTAATAAAATGAAGTATTATTTCCATTGCATCTCTGTGTATATGGGTATTTTTGTATTTTGTTGCGTTCATTTTTAAATCTGGATCAGTGGTATCAGAGCGGTCTGCTTTTTCTCTGTTTTTCTTTGCATGTCTCCAACGAGGTCGGGATATAAGGAGTTAGGGCTTGAATTGGTTGAACCTTTGCAAGACCAGCCTTGCAAACCCTGACGACCTCCCATGGCAGATGAAAAGAAAGATGAGGGGGCAAGAGATCCTATCTGAATTTTGCTCGAAGAAGGCCTCAAGCGACAAAGGAATGCGATGATGGACAACTTTGCCCAGATCCTTCGGTGGCTACCTAGAGGCGACGCATCAACTTCCAACAGCTACTCTGGAAACACCACACCCTTTAAGGTACAAGTTAATATTGGAATCCCCATCTTCGAGGGTCAAATAGACACAGATGCCATAGATAAATGGTTAAATCTGCTAGAAGGGTATTTTTTTGTTCATGATTTTTCCAGTCGGGAAAAGATTATTTTCGCTCTTCTCAAAGTATCCCCCCATGTTAAGGACTGGTGGGAAACCTACTACGAGCAGAAGGATGGAAGTATGGGCTCACTATTTTCAGCTACACCCACTTGGAATTCATTTTGGATGTCGTCAAGGAGCAGTACTACCCTGTCAAAAGCTATGAGGACAAATACATAAAGTGGACCACGCTGCTGCAGGGAAGGGACCAAGATATGCCGAAGTTCACAAACATTTTTCATACCCTTCACACACAGTTGGGTATCAAGGACTCTGAGCTGCATTTGGTACTAAAATACTGTGGCTGCCTACACAGATACATCTAGGATGAGATGGAGTTCTTGAATATCTCCTCACTCGGCATGATGTACCGATACGCTGTCAAGATCGAGCAAAAGTTTACATAGAAGAAGCGAGACTTTGGATCTGTGAATCCAAAGACCAAAGGACGAAGCCAAGGCGGGGTGACCTAAGACAACTCGTCGAAGATGCAATAAAAGAACAACAACATGAAGTCAAAGAAGGACACAGGAAAGTGGTGTGAGTTCCATAAGAGCCCCACTCACAACACAAGTGAGTGTAGGACCAAGCAGTCGTTGGTTGCCGAGTTGAAGGCTTCCAAATCAGATGCATGTTTTGACCCTAACTCAGAACCTAAAAAGGGGAATGACAAGGGGAAGCAGATCATTGACGTGGAGCCCAGCACCATTGTTGCCACTGCCAAGATCCAGAAGAATGATCCTAAAGATCAAGAGGAGGGGGAGCACCTTTTCCAATCACAGATGTGGGTGAAGGGTTCACTGCTGCAATTCATTGTTGACAATGGGAACCAAAAGAACCTCATTTCAGCAGAGGTCATGAAGTAGTTGGGCCTATCGACTACATTACACCTGCAGCCGTATAGTATCAGGTGGCTTCACCATGGACGAGATCTCCAAGTTCGCCAACAGTGCTTCCTTCTCTACAATATCAAGCCCTTTACAGATGAGGTATAGTGTGATGTTGCACCTCTTGATGTTCATGATGTACTATTAGGCCAACCATACTTATGGAGGCGACATGATGTGTATGAATCAAGGCCTCGCATTGTTATTATTACTTTGCGTAATTCATGATATAAGATACCAGAGGTAGCCCCACATACTGCCACCTCTTTGATCACTGCTAAGAAATGCAGCAAGCTCATCTCTTAGACCAAGAAATTCATTTTATGTTTGGTTCACTCCCAAAGTAAGGGGAATATCGTCGCCACATCCATGACCCCCGCGAAGGGTTCCTCCACACAGCAGTAACAACAGAGGGATACGATCATCTTCTCCTCACCCACAGGGGTACTGTTGCGCTATCAAGTCAAGCATTCAGCCGATTTGACTTTCAGAGCACCTCTACCCAACGGGCCGGTTTACTGCCAATCCATTCTAGAAAATTCCAAGTACAAGTAGCGACATGATCAACATTGGGTGCCACACAAGTTTCAAGTGGGTGACAAACTCTGGTTGTATCTACAGAAAGAATGCCTTATAAGAGCCCATCAGAAGCTCAGACCACTCTGATATGGTCCTTACACTAGTACCAAGGTTGTGGGAAACAATGCTTTGGAGAATAGCATTCCCCCATTCCTTCACTTGCACTGAGTGTTCAATGTGGACCTACCTCGATCATGCTTCCCACCATTACTGGACACATCATAGGTTTCAGAACAGCACACCAGGGACCAAGTTCAGCAGAAGCTTCCTCATCTCATGGAGGAACTCAACGCAATGGGGACCATTTCTTTCTAACGGGGGAGGAATGATCCAGGTGGATGTTGGTGGCCACCCACCTATACCACTTAGACCCGCACAACTATCTCTTTTAGTTTTTCAGTTTCCATAATTGTAGCACAATTTACTATTTTTAGTAGTTTTTCGAGTCCTGAACTTCCAGAGCCGTTTTGAGGCCCTAAACGACGTTTTTTTGGAAATCTGGGAGCAACATGGGTCCATGGACCAATATTTCTCTTTCCAAAGTTGTAGTCTCGAATAGATCTTTCTAACGAGCTATTGTGTGCATCAAATAAAGATTGTATGCCAAAGTTATGACCCCAGGAAGAGTATGTACCAATTTACCTGAAACGAGGCCCACAATTTGGTGTTTCATCTCCTAGGGTTAGGTTTTTGGATGTTTAGGGTTTTCCATTGTTTCTCAACAATAAATAGGCCTTTGAGCCTCATTGTAACATAGTTTAGAGGAATATAGCCACCAAATCTCTTCTCAGAGATAAGCTACCATCGCCCTAGCTGGTTTATTTCCATTTATGTTTGTAAGCATCTTTCAGTATTTTACGTTAATGAAATGAAGTATTATTTCCCCTGCATCTCTATGTATATGGGTATTTCTGTATTTTGTTGCATTCCTATTTAAATCCGGATCATGTTTCTAGTGATAAAGGGAAGGAGGATAAGGGGAAGGAGGATGAGGATGATGAAGTCTTGGGGAAGTATCTTGTCTTGTAGTGATTTCAGGATGTGTTTCATGTAGAGATTCCAGAGTTGTCGCCTCATAGAGAGGTGGATTTCTCTATTGAGTTAATACTAGGAGAAACACTAGCATCTAAGGCACCATACATGATGAGCACTCCAGAGTTGGTGGAATTGTATTTGCAACTCAAATATATGCTTGACAAGGGATACATAAGGCCAAGTGTGTCTCCTTTGGGTGCATCAGTGTTGTTTGTAAAGAAGAAGGATGGTACTCTCAAATTATGCAATGATTATCGGTAGCTGAACAAGGTGACTATCAAGAACATGTATCCATTTCTACAAATTAATGACTTGTTTGATCAGTTGAAGGGAGAAGAAATAGTATCATATATTAACCTGAGATCAAGATATCATTAGGTGTGCATCAAATAAGAAGACATATACAAGATTTCATTCCATACATGGTATGAGCATTATGATTTTGTGGTCATTCTATTTATGGTGTTGGATAGTGCCAACATACAAGGAGTCTCCCCGATGTGAATTCCCAATTAAACCTCACACCCTTTGGATTAGTAGACTCATCTAGAGTATCGACCCAACTACCATAACTATAAGGTTCACCTTGGTTTCAACGAATAACATATTATATACACAACCTTTGAACTAGTAAGTAAGTTGACATTGTGAAACATCGATTGTAATGTGTAAAAGGATACCTTCACGAGAGGGGAGACAAGAGTGAGCCTCTAGAAGTAAGTAATAGAAAAAGCCTAAGAGATACACATGAGAAAAGAAAGATTTGTTAGTTATCTAGCGAAATATTTCACATAGACACAACGATCATTAAAACACATACAACACACCTTCAACATGATACTACACAGGTCACTGAAATAGTTCCATTTCCTTAGTACATATCAACAAAACATATAAAGAATAGTCCTAAGACATTCACAATACATGCATGAAAATGTGTTGGCTCATCGAGCTTCAATTATAAGATGAAATATTCAAGTACACAGTTACAATGGTGAGGCACTAATTTTAGTAGTGGAACATTAAGTCACTTCTTACTTCTCCAAAGAATAGTGTTCTCTCCTATGCCAAGTAAAGAAGCCAACACTAGATCTCCAAATCTTAAGCCTCCAAAAACCATTTTCTTGAGTTATGAGGTTCCTTTTATAATAAGGTGAATTACATTTCATATTCCCATGGCTCTTGAATTACCCTCATGACTCTTGGACTTCTCCTAAAGACATTTTGTCCATATATCACGAAGTGAGTTTTCATATTCCAAATATGACTCTTAGACTTCCACACATTACATTTTGTCCTTTTCTTGAGAATACATCATTACATTCTACATGATGATTTGGCCTAGCACATGGAAACATATTTACCATTATGATAACACTTGTACAAATTAAAACTTGATGATGATGACATGGAATTCATGATGAGGTGGCAATGCCAAGCTATCTTCCTTTCTACTTCATCTTGCATTCTTGATGATAGATTTGATCTATGATTCATCTTCATGAAAGGCCCACTTTGTTTCTATTATTCACCCTCCAAAGAGTCTTTGATCAATAAATGAATCCTCTGAGTCATCATACAATGTCTTCTTTCTGTCTTGGTCCATGATTTGCTTCATGTCTTCATGATTGTTCTTTCTTATTCTTCTTCATAGGTGTTTCTTTATGCTTTCTCCTTGCTATCTACTTGAGCATCTCCTTCTCATGCTAAGATAGTACTCTTGTGAATGAATATTATTCATGGTAAGTAAAAATTAGTCTTAAAACAACTTTTCTATCACTACCTAGCTCATGGAATTGTCTGCTCATAATAGGCCTGTGAAAGGGTTATAATAAGAAGGCTTGATTAGAAGGGTACATTCAAACTCATGAAGGCTCACAAAAGGCATTCAAGGTGAACTTGTCTACTCAAGTAAGAGAGAGAGAGCTAAAGGTCATAGGGGAGCACTCCAAAGAGATGAATGAGTGAGGCTTCAGGCCTTCAAGGTGCGATCATGTACTCATGAGGACAAGGAGGGCATAAGGGTGCATACTGAAGACATGAAGGAGAAACACTCAAAACTTTAGGGTTAACTCATGGGTTCAAAGAGGATGCATTTGTTCGTGTCGAAGAAGTATGCTCAAGCTTAAGGATTTGTGATGGTGTCATGTGCTCAAAGGGAAGGATGAAGCTTCCTAATTTATGATTGCACCATTCACTCTAAGGCTTCATGCTTCATGATTTCTACATGTTCTCTAAGAGAATAATGAAGCTTCATGTTTCATGAGTGTGTCATGCTCAAAGAGGGCTCATTTCTTTGAGCCGAAGGAGTGCTCTCATAGTCCCAAAGTGTGCTCATTGTTTTGAAGCGTGCTAAGGATTTCAAAATGCACTTTTGAAGGCAAAAAGGTCCTTGTTTATCCAGAGTGTGCTTTTAAGGAGAGAGAAGGTCCTTGTTCTTCTGAAGTGAAATTTTTAACTGAGCATTTGAAGTGTGCTTTTTTGTTTTGAAGTGCACTTTATTGTTTTGAAGTGGGCAAAATTCTCTCCAAAATTTGCTACTTGTTCATGTGGAATGCACTTTTCACTAAGGGAGGCAACACAAAGCTAGATGACTTATCTTTAGGAAGTACTAATGCACTATGAGAGGGATAAGACCTTAGAAAATAATTAGTGCACAAGTTGATCTGGATTTAAACAGGAACGCAACAAAATATAGATATAACCATATACATAAAGATGCAGTGGAAATAATACTTCATTTCATTAATGGAAAATACTGAAATATGCTTACAACCAGAAATGGAAATAAACCAGTTAGGGCGATGGTAGCTTATCTCTAAGAAGAGATGTGG